>JBBPBX010003380.1:7816-24471 GCA_038048925.1 Garcialebias charrua
AGAGGTGAGGCACTAAATGAACTATATCTGCACATCAGTGAGCAACAAACAGCCCATCCTGATGCTTTTCTCATCACGGCTGGTGATTTCAACCATGCAGATTTAAAGAGTGTTCTTCCAAAAACATACAGAAACATAAACTTTGCAACAAGAGGAAACAACACCCTGGACCAGGTTTACACCACCATGAAAAATTCCTACAGAGCCATCCCCCTCCCCCACATTGGTGCTTCTGACCATATCTGTGTTATGCTAAAGCCAGCATACAGGCCACTGGTGAAAGTCACAAAACCAGTCCGCAAGCAGATACGAGTGTGGCCAGAGGGGTCTTCAGAGGCACTCCAGGACTGTTTTGACACCACAGATTGGAGTATGTTCAAAGAAGCTGCTACCACAAACAACACCACATGTCTCCAGGAGTACTCAGACACTGTATGTTCATACATCACCAAGTGCATTGATGATGTAACCAACCTTAAAACCATCACTGTTCGGGCTAACCAGAAGCCATGGCTGACAGCTGAGGTTTACAGACTCCTGAGAGCCAGGAATGCTGCCTTCAAAGCGGGAGATCAGGTGGGCCTGAGGGCAGCCAGAAACAACCTGGACCGGGGCATCAGAAAGGCAAAGAAGCAGTATTCTGGGAAAATAGCTCACCGTTTCAAGGACAGCAGGGATACACGCAGTCTGTGGCAGGGAATACAGACCATCACAAACTACAAACCACCCCCCCAGACCTGTGACAGCTCAGCCTCTGCGCTGAATGAACTGAATGAGTTCTTTGCTCGGTTCGAGGCAAGTAACAGCACACCAGCACATAAACTCCCCCCCTCTCCTGATGGCCAGGTGCTGACGCTGTCCTCAGACAGCGTAAGGCGATCATTCATCAAGATTAACGCCCGGAAGGCCTCTGGTCCTGACAACATACCTGGTCGTGTGCTGAAGGACTGTGCAGGGGAACTCGCAGCGGTCTTCACGGACATCTTTAACATCTCACTGAGCCAGGCCATCGTCCCCACCTGTTTCAAAGCCACCACCATCATCCCTGTCCCAAAGAAGGCAACGCCCGCATGCCTCAATGACTATCGCCCAGTAGCACTCACCCCCATCCTGATGAAGTGCTTTGAACGGCTAGTCATGAAAAGCATCACATCTGTCCTCCCTGACTCCCTGGATCCCTTCCAATTTGCATACCGACCTAATCGCTCAACCGACGATGCCATCTCCTCTGCCCTTCACACAGCTCTCACACATCTGGACACGAAGGACTCCTATGTTAGAATGTTGTTCATCGACTTCAGCTCGGCATTTAACACCATCATCCCCCAACAGCTCATCCTTAAACTGGACAGTCTGGGGCTGAACACCTCAATGTGTAACTGGCTGCTAGACTTCCTGACCGGGAGACCACAGACAGTACGGATCGGGAGTAACACATCTAGCACCATCACATTGAACACAGGGGCCCCACAAGGATGTGTGCTGAGCCCCCTTCTATTCACCCTGCTAACACACGACTGCACACCATCGTACAGCTCCAACCACTTCATCAAGTTTGCGGACGACACAACAGTGGTAGGTCTCATCAGCAACAACGATGAGACGGACTACAGGAACGAGGTGAGCCGCCTGGCCTTGTGGTGCGGACACAACAATCTCACTCTCAACGTGGAGAAGACAAAGGAGATTGTTGTGGACTTCAGGAAGAGGGATGCCCAACATCCCCCTCTGACCATCAACAGCACCGCAGTGGAGAGAGTAGACAGCACCAAGTTCCTGGGAGTGCACGTCTCAAAGGACCTGTCCTGGAGCAGGAACACTGCAGCACTGGCAAAGAAGGCTCACCAGCGTCTCTACTTTCTCCGCAAGCTGAAAAGGGCTGGAGCTTCAACCCCCATCATGAGCACCTTCTACAGAGGTGCCATAGAAAGTGTCCTGACCAGCTGCATCACTGTGTGGTTTGGTGCATGTACTGCATCATGCCGCAAGAGCCTCCAGCGCATTGTGAGAGCAGCTGAGAAGATCGTGGGCACCTCCTTGCCCTCACTGCAGGACTTACACAGCAAACGCCTCACTCGGAAAGCCCACCGCATGGCAGGTGATCCCACACACCCACTACACAGCTGCTTCAGACTGCTGCCATCAGGGAGGAGACTGAGGAGTCTCCAGGCTCGAACCAGCAGACTGAGAGACAGCTCTGTTCATCAGGCAGTCAGAATGCTAAACACTCTGCCTGCTCTGCCTCCCCTCCCATTTGAACTGCCTTAACACTAAAACTTTCTCACATATTATCACTCAACACAAAGTTTTTAACACTAGACTCTGTGTCATCAAACGGGTTATTCACTAAACTCTCGGTCATGTGCTCATACAGTTTGCACTACTTCTCATACTTGCACTAATGTCTGTATTACATCACTGCCTATAATCATAATACTGTTTACATTCTCTGTTTACATTTATTAATACTGTTTACTTTTATTACTACTGCTTACATGTAATTACTACTGTTTACATTTATTTACACTACTCTAATATCTACACCACTGCTGGTACATATACAGTGTGCTCTGAACGGTCTTATTTAGGGATGCCCAATGTGCCTTACTGCATATGCCACTTTTTGCCTCTACAACAACATCAACTACTACCTCATACATATACTGTGTACATTGACTCATACGCTGCTTTGCCACTTTGCAAATGTCAATGCTAGAAACCTTTAGTTTATTTTAGTTATACTTTTTATACTCTTTTTTTTATACTAGTATGCAAAAACTCAGGACAATATTATGTTCATTAAATGTTTAATGTTTTAGTTTTAGAGTTGGTGTAAATTTTCATACTCTTATACCACTATGCAAAAAACTCAGGACAGTGTTAGTTTTACTATTTTATGCTTATGTCTATTATTATATGTTTCAGTGTTTCAATGTTTAGATGTTTACTGTTGCACCGAGGGACTGAGAGAAACGCAATTTCGGTCCTGTGTATGTCCTGCACTGTACATATTGCAGATCTGACAATAAAGTTGACTTTGACTTTGACTTTGACTAAACTGCCTCGCACCAAGCCCAGACTAATTCAAAAAAGGAACGTGAAGCATTTTAATGAACAGGCCTTTCTCGGGGATCTGTTTCATTTTGACTTGCAATGTATTCTCATAACTGATGACATGAACATTGCTTGGAACTACTTTCAGAACAGTTTCAACAACCTAAAAAATTAAATAAAAAGAACATGCTCCTTATCACCTGTTTTGAATAAAAGGATGAGACGGCCCCTGGTTTACTCCTGTTAGCTGACCTCCTACACAGGAGAGATCCGCTTTGGGCTACAGCCAGACATTCTGGTTCAGACACTGACTGGCTGCATTTTTGACAGCTGCTGAATAAATGTACAGCTTCCATTAAAGCTGCAAAGCGTAATTACTTTTTATCCCAGACCGCCAAAGATCTAAATGACCCTAAAAGATTCTGGAAAACTATCAAAACACTTTCTGGCAGCTTCAGTTCATCTGACTCACCACCACAATTACTTCTTAACTCTGTTCCCATGTTAAATAATATGAGATTCTAAATGGTTTCAACAGACATTTTGTTGCCTTTAGCTCCTTGTTCACCACAGTTTCTAATGGAAAACCAGCTACTTCCCCCTTCAAGCCAAACTTCTACAAATCAAATTCCTCTTACAAGTCAATCCTCAGTAAACCTCATGTTTGTACCGAAAACTGTCTGTACAAACCGCACACAGCACAGATGTGTCTCCCCCCCCCCAAAAAAAAATAAAATAAAAAAATCACGGACAATATGAGCGCTCTGCCAAGGCAAGTACACTATAGGGGAAACACTGTAGTCATTGATTCACAGCCACCTGCACCAGTAGTGACTGTTTGTCTTAAATGTGTTCACCTAGCAGGTTGTATACTGTTTGTATGATGAATCCTGACTGAACAGAAGTTTTTTTTTTTAACTCTGACCTTTGTGTTCCAGCTTCCAAACAGCAGTACTGACTGCACTCTTCCCGTCACATGGGCCACAGAAAATGGGAAATCTGTTGACGTCTTTATCATTCTGACGAATAACCCGCTGTGGAGCGTCAGTGCAGGCCCGGTGGAGACTCTAAAGAAACACAGACGTGTACGTTTTTATTTGTTAAAATTTAATTTGAATTTTGTTATCTGCTTTAGAGTTTTGAGATTAAACTGTATTTAATATAAAATAACAAGTCAATGAGTAAATTTCATCTGGATAACTTGGAGTTTCAATTGTGGCCCCCAAAAAAAAAAACTTTCAATTTCAGCTTGTATTATTATGACTATTTTCTTCTTTCTTGCTGTCAAAGTTTGCTTTTTTTATTTTATTAGAATGCTTCTAATTTCATCAAAAACGACAGTACAGGTAGTCCCCGACTTACGAACAAGTTCCGTACCTACGGGCCGTTCGTAAGTCGAAAATGACGTAAGTCGGATCACATACCCAAAAAAATAAACTTTTTTTTTTTTATAAATAAATAAATGTACAGTACTGTACAGTTACCAAGCACTTAGCCTATCCTAACACAGTTTTTAAAGACGAAGGAGTGAGGTGAATTGTCTCCCTTTCACATAAAGGGAGCTAGCTCCCTTTATGTGATTGTAGCCTTCTAGGGAGGAGTAGGGTTGGGCATCGTTTGAATTTGAGCGATTCCGGTTCCGATTCCGATTCTTCGTTTTGATTCCGATTCTTTTCGATTCTCGATTCCGATTCTTTTTGTAGGCGGGGTTACAAAAAGACGTGTCAATTCAATTCAGTTCAGTTTATTTATACTATATAGCTCCAAGTCACAACAGAAGTTGTCTCAGGGCACTGAACAGAAACAATCAAATATAAAAATAATAAGTTAACAGAAACTTTAATATAAAAATAATGGTAACACTATTTATCTGAGGAGACTACTTTGAGTTTAACTCCATGTTATAAAAAAGCTACAGTAGTTAGCCTTTTGAATTTAATGCTATGAACTTTTTCCTTTTTGTTACATTTACTATGAATTTCTCACAGGGCAGATTAGAGCCAACATGGACTCACCAACATATATTATTATTATTATTACTATTCATTCATTCATTCAACCTTTATTTATACAGGCTAGCCTCGTTGAGTCACGGGGACTCATTTACAAGAGGGACCTGTCTCACTCACACCAAACAACCATCCACTCTCACACTCACACCTAGGGTCAATTTAGAGTCACCAATCAGCCTAACAAGCATGTTTTTTGGTCTGTGGGAGGAAACCGGAGTACCCGGAGGAAACCCACGCATGCACGGGGAGAACATGCAAACTCCACCCAGAAAGGCCCCGGACCGGGATTTGAACCGGCAACCTTCTCGCTGAGAGGCAGCAGCTCTACCAGTTGTGCCACCGTGCTGCCCAGGAATAAGATCAGAAATGTGTTATATATGTGTTATACATATAATATTGTCCAGTGTCTGATGCTGCAGCCATGTTACTGAACTCCCACTGATGGGCTAACCTGGTTCCACCACAGCAGCAGGATCTTCAGACAGAACAGCTGGTGGGATGTCCTGGTATCTGCAGCCCTCTCTCCATTTGTTTCTTCATGGACATGGAGCTGTGACATTATGTTGTGCCTCTTCCTCAGCAAAACGCTCCTCCAGTGGAGACTTTCTGGACAGACTGCAGGAAGTTCCTAAACAAACAACAGGTTTATCAGTATTATCAGTAAAAAGAGATTATTAAATCATTTTTAAGACTGAGAATGTGTACAATTATTAGCTCTGTTGTTATTGCCTAACTAACCTATTCAATAATTCTTCAAACTGTGACATTCACTCATAATGGAATGAAAGAGAACATAAACAGAAATTATATAATAATGAAAACTAGAGACATTAAAACATTTTAAAAGACACAGAGAACTTTAAATGGATTAAGAATGTTAATAAGTGTTGGATTTGAGTGCAATGTGCAATCCATGGTTGAATTCACATCTGAAAAGGGATGCAACCTTTTCACAACATATGCTGTAACAGTTCTGTGGCACTCTTCATTCAGTTAACACTGACGTTTTTACCTTGGACAGTCACTGGTGAACACTGTGAAGCCATTTCAGGTCGTTTGTCTAAGAAGAAAAAAATACAAGCTAACGTTAGCATCGTGTTTGTATTTGAGCTGACTTACCGCTTTAAGCGGAGTATAACTTGTTAGCTGCCTTAATGTTGGTATGAGATGTAGTTTATAGTTTATTTATTTACCTGATGGAGCCGAAGAGGTAGCGATTAGCGAAAAGTTCGGCGGAGCGTTTTGCAGACGGACCACTCTGTACTTCCGGTCGGATACGAAGCGAAAATAATCCGGTGGAGCGCGTCAAAGACGGGACACTATTTTACTTCTCCACCCTCCTTTGCATGATAGAAAATTATTGCAAGTGCTGCACTGACCTGACTGGTCATTTTATTAATTAGTAAGCTTTCAATCGCGGAATGCACACTTCCGGTGAATTCTTCTTCGTTGGTTTTCGGTGGCGGCTACTTCCGGTCGGCTAACTAGCATCGAAAATAGGAATCGCAAATTAATATTTTGAACGATTCCGGGAAAACCGGACAGTTAGTCCCGGTTCCGAACGATTCTCGATTCTCGATGCCCAACCCTAGGGAGGAGGGAGACAATTCAACTCACTCCTTAACTGTGTTAGGTAGGGGTGGGCGATACTGTGAATTTTGGAATCGATCCGATACCAAGTAAATACTGTGCTAGAATCGCATACTTCGATACCGATTCCGATACTTGGGGGCGCTGTTGAGCCGCACAAAATTATAACACTGCCAACAACACAAAAACAATGATAAGAAAACAACTTCTATTGCACAGATGTTTTAATGTCAAATAAAAATGCTCTATCAACTAGCTGCAGCAGCAGTATAAAAAATTGAACAGTGTGAGTAACAAAATATTTGCCCATCACCTCTTTTACAACACACAGTTGTTTAAATAAAAGTCACCAGTGCAAAATAACAAAAAAGCAGCAATGTTACAAAAACATAACACTGTCAAAATCACAAAAACAGTGATAAGAAAACAACTTCTATTGCACAGATGTTTTTTGAAAAAAAAAAAAAACAAAAAAAAAAAAACAAGTCAGTGTTGCAAATAATGTGTTCATAAGACCACAGTTGAATGCGGGTTATTGGTCCAGCTCAAATAAACGTGTTCAGAAAAGAAGCCGCAACGCGGCTTCAAAAGAGGCGTGGAGCACAGCTGGACTCCACCGCGACGTGGGACAGACGTCAGACGTTTACAAGTTGTCGTGTCTTTTTAAATATTTCCTCATAATAAATGTACAGCTGATGTCTGACTCCAGCCCACGCGCAGCACACACACACACACACCTGACGTTTTGAAGACCCCACACAGAGTCGCTACGAGAGAGAGAGGGAAAAAAAAAGAGAAACGCACACACACTCAGCACGCTGCGCCGCTGCTAGAGGGGAAACAAAAGCGAAACTAGTTTATACAGTGGTTTCGTGTCATTTTTAATATAAATCTGCCTGTTGACTCCGGTCGCACACTGATGGCATCTGTATTCTGAGCGCGGATCGTGCGTCTTGCATTCAGAAGTGCGTCTGCTGGCTCAGATCCGGGGCTGACACTATGAACCGTGGCGGGTCAGAGGGGGATCAAAGGCGAGTCAATTTAATCCGCCAAACCGCGTTTGCGTGTTTTCTGAATGCTTGTTGGAGGCAGGGGCGTAACTTGGAGGCTTGAACACGCATAAAAGCCGGACCGACCTGTCTTATGAAAGGGGCTTAAAGCTCCACTGACATGTTCTTTTAACTTTTCAAAAAATGGCACAACATATATAAATATTAAGATAGACCTCTGACCGTTTTTGCTAAAATAATGTTAAATGAATGAAAATTTCTCTCAAAATAGTTTAAAATTAGCGCCGTTTTTTTAGACCGTAAATCCGGATCTTCCGGTCACGTGTCAGCATTCCCGTTTCTGACGTCACGTCCGATACTGAACTCTGCTCAAACGACAAAAGTATAGACGCATCCGTCGAATTTAGCCATTTAAAACTACATTATAGCGATTTGGCTTCGCTATAATGTAGTTTTAAATGGCTAAATTCGACGGATGCGTCTATATTTTTGTCGTTTGAGCAGAGTTCAGTATCGGACGTGACGTCAGAAACGGGAATGCTGACACGTGACCGGAAGATCCGGATTTACGGTCTAAACAAACGGCGCTAATTTTAAACTATTTTGAGAGAAATTTTCATTCATTTAACATTATTTTAGCAAAAACGGTCAGAGGTCTATCTTAATATTTATATATGTTGTGCCATTTTTTGAAAAGTTAAAAGAACATGTCAGTGGAGCTTTAACTGTCCTGCTTAGAGAAAAGGCGCACAGTTTGCGTGTGTGCCGGAGCGAGCGAGAGCGCGACAACAAAGCATCGATTCCACAGCGCTAGTATCGATTCGATACCAAGTACCACCTTGGTATCGATAGTATCGATACTAGAATCGATACGCCCACCCCTAGTGTTAGGATAGGCTAAGTGCTTGGTACTCTACAGTACTGTACATCCATTTATTTATTATTAAAAAAAAATGTTAATGGTAAGTCCGAAACGTCATAAGTCGAGGGCGTCATAAGTCGAGGGCGTCGTAAGTCGAGGACTACCTGTATATGGAACTGCTTGAGAAACTGATTTTCTCAGATTTTGTTAAATGGGGGGATGCATTATAAACCCTTCCCACACTTCCAATGTTCTAAACGTGTCATGATCTCCGCTGTCTGCCACGCCCACTTCTCCGCTGAAATCACACTTATGCACATCATCTGTGTCACTCCCAATCCTCCCTCCTTCTGTGTAAATAAACTATTTAAATACTGTAATAGTTTCAATTAACAACCCATGCTGCATGAGCAGCATGTATTGTGTATTTTTCTGCACTGCACTTCTTACGCGCACCCCAGTCCCTGCCAGATCGTATGATTGTCTCATACCTGAAGTGTCTATCATTCTTATTCATGCTCTGTCCCTGACCCACATTCTGCCTTCAGACCACTGATTCCAGCTAAAACCCTCAGATACGTTTAGCTTTTCTGCCTCTATGTGAATGACCCACGCCTGAATTTTTGACCACAAGCTCAGACTCTCGACTCTAGGAGTTCAACTCTCAGAACCAAGCTCCACATTCGGAAGTGTTTGTCTGACCTTCCAGGTTACACTTGCATATCACGTAATCCGTCCAAACCTTTTCCTCTGACGTCATCGCAGCTTCAGCTTTCACCTGTGATCGAGTTCTACAGAGCGACGGCTGACTTTCTCCTTTTGATAAAACTTTAAATTCATATTTTTGTTTACTCCTGTTTAAATTTCCTGGTCCTCCTCGTAACTCTTTACAAAGCAAAAGTCTTTCTTTTTCTTCTTTTCTTCTTTTGCTGTTTAATGAATTACGAGAGTTACCCAGAAATTCAGCCCCACACAGGAATGAACAGAAATATTTAAAGTTTTATCATGAGGAGAAAATCATCTGTCACTCTGTAGAACTAGATCACACATGGAGAACCAAATTTAAAAGAGAAGCTTTCTTTTGCTACATTCTTTCGCTATGTTTCTCACCCATTTTGAATTTAAATTTATACATTAATTTTGTAACGCAGTAATGTTGCGCTTAAGTATTTTTAATGGTTTTTTTCCTAGGACTAAATCATTTGCAATTTTTAAGACATTAATCAGACTCAATAGAAGAAAAAAATCCATTATTTTAGGAAACTGAATGTTTATCCTCGCTACAAGAAGAATAGTGTGACAAACATTTGCAAGCAACTAGCAAACTAAAAGTTCTGTTTTTTTCTTCAACAGGCATTGGGTGCTGATTCGAAGCTGGTGATGTGTGGCCTAACTTCTCTTGGGAATGCCATTGCAGACACTGAGGACAGAGGTTTACTCAACATCTCTGGCTTTGACCTCGGAGCTTTTAATGTTATTCGAAGTCTTGCCCAGGATCTGATTTGATTAAGTAACGGGACCATCTCTGAGTCGTGTCAGGAGAATACACAACGAAGACACAAAGTAGATCAACAAGGAGTCCTAAAAAATCCAAAATATCCTCACATTTACAATTCCAGATTCTGCTTTATAATGCCATTTATAAAACAAGTGACACGGTGTCCAGCAGGCTGGACAACTCTGTGGAAAGGTTGTGTGCATGTCTTCTGTGCAATTCAAAAAGCCACAACGACAACAGGGTTTGTTGAGTCTGGATGACACGCTTTCGGGTGTTAGTGATGTTCTTAGTAAGATTCTATTACTGTTTATTCTCAGCAAGAAGACAGCAGATTAAAGAAACAAGTCTGAATGTTAGAGGTTTGATTAAACTGAAGGTTTATGTCATGGTGGTCTCCTGTAGTTTCCACTAGGTTGTTACTGTATGATTTAGCTGGTTGGAGGTAAAGTTTAGAAGAAGTTTAAGCTTGAACATTGGTCCTCTCTGATAAAGTAGCATTATAAATGATTAATGTTTCTATGAAAGGATTTAATGAAACAAAACACCAAACGTTAACAGGATACTATGCAATTCTGTTAAATTCCTTGACTTATTTGGTAAAAAAGTTTGTTTTTGTGTTTAAATACTAACACTGTTTTCTTTTCCACTGCCCTCAATTTTTAGGTTTTTCATTTTAGTTGTACTTTTTATTAGCCAATTTTATTGTAATGAGTAGTCTGTCCTGCTTTTGTTGATCATTTTAAGACCTGCAATGCCCTCGAGGGAACATTGGAGCTGTTTTAAAGTTAAGATATTGTAGAAAAATTCTGTCCAGTAGTGTTTAATAACCTCAGTTTGGTGGCAAAATCGTTTAATTATGACGGGACTGATGAGCTAACTGCTCCATCCATTGTCTTTTACCCACTTCTTCCTTTTCGGGTCATGGGGGGGGGTCACTGGTGTTCATATAATCCAGCCATCACTGCGAGAGGCGGGGACACCCTGGACAGGTCACAAGTCTATCACAGGGACACATTGAGGCAAACGACCATCCTCACACCTCCTGAGTACAATTTTATAGTTATTATAAAATGCCATATACTGTAACTGTAATAAAGGTGTGTGAAATAATGCATGAACCACTGAAATTGGTCTTAGCTGTTTGGACGATCTGTTAGCTCATCGGTCCTCATTTCACTAAACTGCTGTCATTCAAAAAGATATGAAGAACTACAGGCAAGATGTTTGTTTATAACTTTACCACATAATACTGTACTACTTCAGAACATGCAGAATAATCCTTTAAATGTGATTCTCCATTTTATGTTACATTATTGTTAGAAATTTCATTTTGCAGCAGAACGATGCCAATGTTTACAATGTTCAAGTTTTTAGAAGATGAAGATGGAATATTTTAGTCTGCTTCATTGTAGGCATCATAGTAGGGATATAATGCAGTGTTGTGTCAAAAATGACAAAATCAGAGCTGTTGACAACAGTTTACCGTGACTGAATCTGTTGTAGTTTTGTTGCTGCATTTTCAATTTAGGAATATTTTGTTATGCAACAACGAAAAGTTGCTTACCGGTACTTGATGGAATGAAACAGGTTGAAACTTGAAAGTACTTTTTATGGTAAAAATATGTAGAATGGAGAACTGCTTTATAGTTCTTCAACACTTGATAAAAAATCACTGTGCTTACAGTCATTTTGCATTATGGTTTTAATTCTGGGAATTTCACAATCATACTCTTGATTTAGTCAGGATTAAATCTTCAACTTTATTATTAGGTCCCTGAGGGGCAATTCATTTACAGCAGTTAATGGTAATAGTTGTGAGACAGCCAACAAATTCATTCATATAAACTATAATATTAAACAGAATAAAAGAATAAGAGATGCTGAACATTAAACTTATCATTCTGGTTTTATTCACTTCTAAGAAATGAAAATGAACATAATTCATCTGTTTTCATGCTTTAGTTTTCAATAAGACATCAAGTTAATTGTAGATTTGGAGGACAATGAATGCAGCTTTTGTAGACTTCAGTTGTAGAAGGTATGAAGGATGGTAAATACCACCACTTATCCTTTACACCGTCTCCTATATTTTGTTTCACGTGCGTTTTGACTGTAGTGGCTATGTATTCTTATCCCTAATAAATGTATTCTGCTCTAAAAATGTTTTCAGATTTATGAATCATTGTGTAGCTTGGTAGGAAACACATTTGAGTTAGTTAAAACATCCAATTAAAATAATTAGTTGGTTATAATTGATTTGCAATAACTCGTTTATTCATTCAGTCAACCTTTATTTATACAGGTTAGTCTTATTTAACCTCAAGGACTCATTTAAAAGAGACCTGTTTTAAACAAAAAACATATGAGGTACAGACAACAATAGACGATCATAAAAAACAAAATGAAAAGTCCATATTAAAAAAATAAAAACAGCTACATTATAAAGCGATGTAAAATACTGAAAACAAACATGTCTGCATTGTTGTTTGACATAAACTTAGCAAGGTTGAGAGCTTCAGATCATTTTGCAAAGTGTTTCAGGAAACCGAAGCAGGAGGAGGCCCTTTTGCCATGGTCTGCACTGAGGGGACACTGCAGGTAATTATGTCCTGAGATCGCACTCTGTAGCTGCACTGACAAAGTGACAAAGGAGATACAGTATATATGAAGGCAATAGAAGTGATTTAACTATGAAAGGGTGAGACCAGTGACTGAGTCATAATGGTAATTTAATCAATGATAAAATACACTCAAAAGAAGTCCACATTAAGCTTTTTGAGTCTGCTGAAACTGGGAGGTAAGCTTTTATTTATTTTTTTACTTTTGTTTTTATTTTACTTTTGTTTTTTAATCCTTTTTGTTCTTTAGTTCGGGTATCTTGTGGGACCACATGATGTGTGCCATGTGTATACAGTATTTTCTGATGTATAGGTCGCACCTGTGTATAGGTCGCATTGTCCAATTATAATAATAATAATTGTCTAATCTTGTCATCTGCGTATGTTTCCCATACACAGACGAAATTCGTCTCTGCATTTAACCCAACCACCTACCAGGTGGTGCAGTGAGCAGCCATAGAAGGCGCTCGGGGAGCTGGAGAAATAGGTGTGCACTCATAGACACCCCAAGGTGTGTAGTGGCCGGGACGCGAACCCGCGTCCTTCGGGTCCCAAGTCAAACGCCCTAACCACTACACCATCTTGGCTCCCTTATCACCAATAGATTGGAAAAATCCCTAGATAGGTCGCACTGGTGTATAGGTCGCACCTACGTTTAGCTCTGCTGCAAATGTCTGCCACAGGAGCGCACAGCAAGGCTTTTAAGAAGATTAACACTTAAAAACAATTATTTGTTTGATAAAAATTATAGCAAATATATGTCTGAGCTGAACTTTTCCTTAATAAATGAACGTAATTGTGAAATGAGCTGGATTTAAAATTTGTTTTGCCGAAAGTGATAACAAGCCATATATAGGTCGCACCTGAGTATAGGTCGCAGGCCTTGAAAAAACCATAATAAGGTGCGACCTATACACCGGAAAATACGGTAGTCCTCGCAAACACCTAGGCATGTAAAGATGGCAGATGTGTTGAGTTTTTTGTCCGTTCTTCAGAAAAAGAAAATCATCGCCAAAGGAGATGAACTAATATTTGGAGATTTCTCTTGGCCGAAAAATGTTAAGACTACGTTATCTGGGGGTATGTCAGTGTTCAAATGCTTATAAAGTGTATGTTTCTTTGCTTGGCCTAAAAGATTTTTGGCTGAGTGCAAGCTGCAGCATGCCTAAAAGTTTTAGCTCATGCTCCGTAACTCAAACCTCATTAGCTGATATTCGCTAACAAGCACAACTCCAGGCCCTCTTCTTGGTTGTTAAAATTGATGCTTTACCTGTTAGCGTGATTCTTTGGCATCAAGCCATATACTGTAGAGCAAACATTGTTTAGCATACCCATGCTGGTGCTTGTAACTGCGAAATGACAACAGAGATTTAATCACTGTGTAAATCTCATCTTATATGGAATATGAATTATTTATTCTAAACCATTTTAATGGTATAAAATCATACAAATAGTTGAAATCAAAAAAGCGTTCAATACAGGATCAACTGGACTTTATTTGTTGCAGAAAACGTTTCGACTTCTGTCCAGAAGTCTTTTTCAATTCTGGACAGAAGTCGAAATGTTTTCTGCAACAAATAAAGTCCAGTTGATCCTGTATTGAACGCTTTTTTGATTTCATCATGTCCTGGACGACTGAGAATCTTCACCAGCATACAAATAGTTATTCAGCCTCTCACTGTGACAGCAGGTATAAAGAAAAGAGAAGAAGGATGGATCCCTGCGGTACCCCACACAGAAGAGTTGCCGATGATGAACTGAAATCTTTGATATTGACACAAAATGTTCTGTCAGAGAGGTAGGATCTAAACTATTTGAGGGCCGACTCTGTGATGCCCTCGCACTGCTCCAGCCTAGAAATAAGTATCTTGTGGTCACTGGTGTCAAAAGCAGATAGTCCAGTAAGACAAGCAACACATAATCACCTGCATCTGTGACTATAAAAATGAATTGAGTTGATTAAAATATTCCAGAAATATATTTTAATTGCATATTGAGTTATGTGTTTAAACAGGTTGGGATATTTGTAGCTCTTTGAAAACATTTTTCTTTTTCATCAGCATCGCTGGGAGCCTGGTCTACTCCTACATCACCTTCACACAGGAACACACCAGTAAGAGCAGATTTAAACTTTCAGTCCAACATCTTGAATTCCTAGAACCGTAATCTGACTTGAAATGTTCTGGAGTTCAACATGGAGTAAATTGTGAAGTCCAGTCCTGATACTTGGAAGCCATAATTTTAATAAACCATATAATACTTTACAAATACATTAACTTTTTATACATAATTAAGAAAATTTGATTAAATATGAGGATGTTTGTGTAAGAAATCAATAAAATATTTTTTTATTCTAATGGTTTTTAACTGAGTGTGTGTGTGGAGGGGTTCTTAACCTGTTTAATAAAAATCTTGACAACTCATTTTCATCAATACATTTATTATAAAAGTTCAGTAAATCCTATGGTGGCCATTTGTGGATACCCTTCAGTTTTATTTACCATCTTTGAAGGAGCAAAAAAAAAAGCCTTACATGATCAGCACTGAGAAGAGTTTCTGTCCAAAGTGCAGTACAAAGGGAAACATTAAAGCTGAATAAAGTAGGCTACTACTGTCAAACAACAGTAAAGAGGAATGGCTATTTTTTATTACATCCATCTTGGAGAAACGTTAGCTAGGTTTACAAACATAAAAACACAGGGACCAGAAGATTCAGACATTTATGAGGAAAATAAAAGGCTGAAGATAAATTTTCATTCATTCAACCTTTATTTAGTCAGGTAAATCTCATTGAGCCTCGTGGACTCAAGAGCAACCTGCTACAAACTAAAGAATGATGACAACAGCAATGGTAGAATTTCCTTAAACAATCAACAATAGACAAACATAAGAGAGAAATACAGATTTCAATTTTTTTTTTATAAATCTATAAAACTTTACATTCTGTCTAGTACAAACCAAGCGTTAAGTGACTCAGACGATTCAAAACTAGAAGTCTACAGGACATCACTGATGTCAGCTGCTCTTCACAAACAAACCTGCAGGTTTATTTACTCTAATGAGACAAACAGCCGTGACAGAAAGGAGTGAAGAAGTTCTGCTGGACTCCACTCCTCGTTCATGGTGAGACAAAGTGCAGCTGCAGAAAACCAGCACCAGCCCACTCCTGTTTGTGCATCTTTGTGACCAATCCAGTCCTTAACAGCAAACAAACGGCTTCAGCAGCCTATCATTAAATTTCTTTTTTCTTTTTCTTTTTGGTGAAAAAATATAAATAGCTTTTGTGTAAAAAAATATAAATGACAATTTGTTTTAGGTACAAATAGTAAAAGAAAATTCTTGGCAAAATGTTGATGCTCTCCAAACCCCAATGGAGAAGATGGGTAGACGTAAGATGTAGTTGTCCTGTGGTACTTTGGGATGAGCTTTGCAGACAGTTAGTTGGTGGGGGGTACACTTCTCAAAGGATGAGTTTCTGCAACCTTTGGATTTCTTCAAGCAGGTGCTCTCAAGTCAGCCACAGTTCCCTTGTTCTCTGCTGAACTACCCATTCATGCAGAGATGTGTCACCCTGAATCAGTGTCTCTTTGTGACCATTGTGGAGTCGCAGAGCTTTCAGTTGTCGTGTGTTCTAGGTGGTTCCTCTTCACTTTGGTCCAGTGGTTCTGTCTCTGTCCTGCACCTCTTGGCAGGTCTGTCCGGTGTCACCGCTGCTGTGTTTTTGTGGTCTAACAGCAGCTCTAGAGAGCCGTTTCTGTCGTGGCTGGGCGAGCTGAGTTGGCTACAACCGTTGGAGTTGTTGTCTGGAAGTGATGGAGGAGCCTCCACCCAATGAGATGGACCGTTGGACTGAACCCCCTCAGCTTTGACTGGAGGAGATGTCATTGGACTCTAACATAAGATCAGTAATCTCCTCAGATGTAAAGCTGATCTTAGCAGAATGATACCTTCATTATCAGCACAGTGCAAACCTGATAGCTACAATGGTGGATCTTCAAGATTCAAGATCAG
>JBBPBX010003380.1:32676-57306 GCA_038048925.1 Garcialebias charrua
CTCAGGAATCAAACAGGACTGATCAACAGAAAACAAAAAAGAAAAAAACAACATGGAAACTAAAACCAACTAAAATCTGTAAGTTCATGTTTTATATCACTCTGGAGAAAATCAAACGTGTTTTATCAATTATAAACATTTTCTATCTGTGGGAGATCAAGTTTAGGAACATTGAGAACAAATTATTTTCTTAACATCCTACATTACTACGGGATTTTTAATCACTAGATTCTGTCTTTAATCTTAGTTGATATCATTATTGATTTTACTTGATTTTATCACTTGTTTTATTGTTGTAGCACTTTGAGATTTTTATTAATGAAAAGTGCGGTATAAATTGAATTTATTATTATTATTATTACTAGTTTGTTTTGAAAAACTCAACACAAAAATTAAAAAAAATATGGAGAAGATTCAGACTTCCAGTCGTTTTATTCTTCACCTACAAGAGGCTGTTGTTGGACTTCTGTGCTCGTCATGGATTGTCCATAACGAACACCATGTTTAAGCATAAGGGTGTCCATATGTGCTCTTGGCACCAGGACACCCTAGGTCGCAGTTCGATGATCGACTTTGTTGTCGTCTCATCTGATCTGCGGCCGCATGTCTTGGACACTCGGGTGAGGAGAGGGGCGGAGCTGTCAACTGACCACTACCTGGTGGTGAGTTGGCTCCGATGGTGGGGGAGGATGCCGGTCAGACCTGGCAGACCCAAACGTATTGTGAGGGTCTGCTGGGAACGTCTGGCAGAGTCTCCCGTAAGACGGAGCTTTAACTCCCACCTCCGGGAGAGCTTTGAACACGTTCCGAGGGAGGCGGGGGACATGGAGTCCGAGTGGGCCGTGTTCCGCGCCTCTATTGTCGAGGCAGCTTATCGGAGCTGTGGCCGCAAGGTTGTTGGTGCCTGTCGTGGTGGCAACCCTCGAACCCGGTGGTGGACACCGGCAGTGAGGGATGCTGTCAGGCTGAAGAAGGAGTCCTATTGGGCCTTTTTGGCTTGTGGGACCCCGGAAGCAGCTGATAGGTACCGGCAGTCCAAGCGGCATGCGGCTCGGGTGGTTGCTGAGGCAAAAACTCGGGCGTGGGAGGAGTTCGGAGAGGCCATGGAGAATGACTTCCGTACGGCTTCGAGGCGATTCTGGTCCACCATCCGGCGTCTCAGGGGGGGAAAGAGGTACGAGACCAACACCATTTATGGTGGAGGTGGCGTGCTGCTGACCTCAACTCGGGATGTTGTGAGTCGGTGGGCGGAATACTTCGAAGACCTCCTCAATCCTACTGGCACGTCTTCCACTGAGGAAGCGGAGCCTGGGGACTTTGGGTCGGGTTCTCCGATCTCTGGTGCTGAGGTCGCCGAGGTGGTTAAAAAGCTCCGCGGTGGCAAGGCTCCGGGGGTGGATGAGATTCGCCCGGAGTTCCTTAGGGCTCTGGATGTTGTAGGGTTGTGTTGGCTTACGCGACTCTGCAATATCGCGTGGACATCGGGGGCAGTTCCCTTGGATTGGCAGACTGGGGTGGTGGTTCCCCTATTCAAAAAGGGGGACCGTAGGGTGTGTTCCAACTATAGGGGGATCACACTCTTAAGCCTCCCTGGTAAGGTCTATTCAGGGGTTCTGGAGAGGAGGGTCCGTCGGATAGTCGAACCTCGGATTCAGGAGGAGCAGTGTGGTTTTCGTCCTGGTCGTGGAACACTGGACCAGCTCTACACCCTCAGCAGGGTCCTGGAGGGTGCGTGGGAGTTTGCCCAACCAGTTTACATGTGCTTTGTGGACTTGGAGAAGGCATTCGACCGCGTCCCTCGGGGGGTTCTGTGGGGGGTACTCCGGGAGTATGGGGTACCAGGCCCTTTGATAAGGGCTGTTAGGTCCCTGTACGACCGGTGTCAGAGCTTGGTCCGCATTGCCGGCAGTAAGTCAGGCTCGTTTCCGGTGAGAGTTGGACTCCGCCAAGGTTGCCCTTTGTCACCGATTCTGTTCATAACTTTTATGGACAGAATTTCTAGGCGCAGCCAAGGTGTTGAGAGGATCCGTTTTGGTGACCTTAGAATCGCTTCTCTGTTTTTTGCAGATGATGTGGTCCTACTGGCTTCATCAGTTCGTGATTTACAACTTTCACTGGAGCGGTTTGCAGCCGAGTGTGATGCGGCCGGGATGAGGATCAGTTCCTCCAAATCCGAGGCCATGGTCTTGAGCCGGAAAAGGGTAGCATGCCCTCTCCGGGTCGGGGAGGAGGTCCTGCCCCAAGTGGAGGAGTTTAAGTATCTCGGGATCTTGTTCACGAATGAGGGAAAACTGGAGCGTGAGATCGATAGGCGGATAGGTGCAGCGTCCGCAGTGAAGCGGGCGCTGTACCGGTCTGTCGTGGTGAAGAGAGAGCTGAGTCAAAAGGCAAAGCTCTCAATTTACCGATCGATCTACGTTCCCACCCTCATCTATGGTCATGAGCTTTGGGTTATGACCGAAAGAACAAGATCTCGGATACAAGCGGCTGAAATGAGTTTTCTCCGCAGGGTGGCTGGACTCTCCCTTAGAGATAGGGTGAGAAGCTCAGTCATCCGGGAGGGACTCGGAGTAGAGCCGCTGCTTCTCCACATCGAGAGGAGCCAGTTGAGGTGGCTCGGGCATCTGGTTAGGATGCCTCCTGGACGCCTCCCTGGTGAGGTGTTCCGGGCACGTCCCACCGGGAGGAGACCCAGAGGAAGACCCAGGACGCGCTGGAGGGACTATGTTTCTCGGCTGGCCTGGGAACGCCTTGGGATTCCCCCGGAGGAGCTGCTCCAAGTGGCTGGGGAGAGGGAAGTCTGGGCCTCCCTACTTAGGCTGCTACCCCCGCGACCCGACCCCGGATAAGCGGAAGAAGATGGATGGATGGATGGACCTACAAGAGGCGCTGTTTTTTTAATGGAAGTACAGTATTTGAATTCATCTCACAATTACTGTCAACATAATCAACGCTTTTACCATTTTTATTGTTTCACTTAACTTGCATCTGTTTTTTTATAGTTTGAGATTTTATCATTAATAAGATTTATTTAAAAAAAAGCTAAAAACTGTTAATACGTTCACTTTTTTTAGATATACTTTACACTTTTATACTACTATGCAAAAAACTCAGGACAGTATTACACTTTTGTTATTTCATTTTATGCTTATGTTTATTAAATGTTTAGTGTTTGTGTTGGTGTAACTTTTCATACTACTACTATGCAAAAACTACTATGCAAAAACTCAGGACAGTATTACACTTTTGTTATTTCATTTTATGCTTATGTTTATTAAATATTTAGTGTTTGTGTTGGTGTAACTTTTCATACTACTACTATGCAAAAACTACTATGCAAAAACTCAGGACAGTATTACACTTTTGTTTCATTTTATGCTTATGTTTATAAAATGTTTAGTGTTTAGTGTTTAGACGGTTACTGTTGCACCGAGGGACTGAGAGAAACACAATTTCAATCCTGTGTATGTCCTGTACATATTGCAGTTTTGACAATAAGGTTGACTTTGACTTTCTTATTATTATTAATGAAACTTTGAAGTTTATAGTTGCAATTTTAAATTGCATTAACTTGGAAAGAAATTATATTAACAAGCAGAACACCAATGTCCCCGTCGCTGAGGGGGTTGGACAGTGAATGTTTGTAGTTTTGGAGACGAGTGTTTTTCTGGACAGGAATCGAACAGAGAACAAAGTAAACCTAAATGTTTTTGGAGGAAGATATTCAAGTGGTCAGGAGTTACTGAGGAGGAGAACAGAGGGAGTTTGTTCTCTTTTTGAGTGACTGGTCCTGGTGAGTGGAGGGGGACATTTTATTCACCTCCAGATGCAGTGGAGGAGTCAGGGGGTTGCCAATGGTGGCCTTGCCCCCATAGATTAACCTTTGAACACCCCAATAATTTGAGGAAAATATAGTTTTAAGCAAAATAAAAACTAGAACGCATAGTTTCTTTAAATAACGGGTAGTTTAGATATGTAAACGTGGAGGTGGCTATTTTGAATTTAGACCTGGCAATCAGATTTTTTAAATTGTGATCTTGTCTACACCTAGATGCAGGCAACCACCAAAAGGGAGTCCAGCACAACGTTTATTTTGTTAAAGGACAACACCCACCATGTTTTCAAATTGCATCGCCATTAATATTTATTAGTTTATTTAAAAATAATACAGGAGCGTTTATTTATATTGTAGAGAAATAACGCTAAATGTGTTATTTCATGATTTATAGCAGATTTTAGCAGAAGCTCCGGGAAAAATCTGCTCCTCTCCATATATGGGCATTCACATCACTAAAGTAACCGCCTTGGAGTTACAGGCGGAGTTATAATAAGCATTCATCAACTTCCATGACCGCTGCTCTGAGCGAGGAAAAAAAAAAGCGAAGCATTTTTAAATATTCCCTAAATCTGCCTGTTGATTAATCCTGCTGTCGCTCACTGATGTCTATCATATTCTGAGCGAGCATCCACGTAGACATACTAGTTTAATTCGCTTGATCGCGACAAATTCATTAATTTCCGCATCGGCTTTTTATTCTCTCCCCCCGTGACCAGACAGGTCGGGAGTACAGAAAGGCAGCCGTGCAGCGGAGCTCTGCGCGCGTGCTCCCCCGTGCTCCCCGCAACAAGGCTGGGACGGAGCAGAGCCCTGAGTCGACACGAAGGAAAAGGTGACCAGCGGAACGGGGAGCCAGGGAGAAGACGCGCGGCTCGCTCCTCTGGGCAGAGGAGTGAGAGCAGCAACAGTCCGCAGCGGTGTCATATCTTATTAAAAAGTTCTATAAAATAAAAAAATAAATAAAAACAGAGCACTGGTCCAGCTGTACACACAAATGCACCAGGAAATATGCAGTTTTAAGTCCCACTCTCATAAACCTCCATGGAAACTGCTTTATGAAATAATTGATCAACCCAAATGGTTAATGTTTTATCATCTTTGTCGGTCCATGAAAGGTGGGCACACTTGTTTAGAAGAAAACAGACACAGATTTCCTCAACAATAATGAATATTTATTAAAGAAGTCTTGTGACTGAAAAAGGCAAAAAGTAAAAACATGTTTAAACATACAAACAGTCCTCCTGCTAGAAATAATTGTCAGTTAAATCTGCCACAGTACTGACTGCACACACACAAGTCTCCTGCTAAGATTTAAAAGTGTCTGTTTAATCTCGCCACAGTAAAACTTAAAATACACACAAGCTTAGACATTGATGTGTAACAAATTACAGTATTTTCTCACCTTTGACACTTGAACAGGGGTGCCGCTCTGTTCTCGGCGAGAGAAAGTCAATGCACACCGGGCGTTTGGATCAAAAACCCACGGTAGACTCCGAATTGTTTATCCGAGCGCTTCTCTATTTATACCGTTGTGAGCATTCACTCCCAGTTAAATCTGTTTTCAATCAAACTTTGTTTTTCAAGACAGTACCAGGCACTGCAAAAGCTTTCTGTTTCATCTATCAGCTATAAGGTCAGTTTGCCCTTAATTGCTGAGCTGTGCTCATCAACATAACTCCCTTTCAGAAGAACTGCAAAGCTTGAAGTGAGATGGGTGATATGCATTCATTCCATCAAAGACCAGTTTTTCGAGAAGGATTGGGCCCTTAATCTTTCAAAGAAAACTCTGGACCTTTGAAGCAAAGCCACATAAAACCCCCCTCTTCAAGGCTTTAATGAAACTTCTTGACACTAAACTAAAATGTTTTTTTTTTGTGTTGCATTAAGCATTAACTCTTAAAAATTGATAAACATTTAGTCAGAAAAACATTAATACTTCTTAAACTCTTCAGAAACTCACTCCTGCCTTCTGGGTGGAGACGTAACTGAAGTCACTTGACACTTCGGCACTCTTCGGCCGGGTTTCCGGATTCATTCGGGACTCGTTTTTTTTGTTTCGTTTTTTTAACCCTTGCCTGGCCCAAATGTAAAAATGAAAATAGACATCATATTAAACTACAGTAATTGTCCAATATGGTGAATTGTTACTGTCATGGTGGGTGTTGTCCTTTAAGTTGTCCAGCTCACAACAAATGAAGACATGGCGATTGTTTTTCCTCTGGATGCCCTTCCTGACTCAACCACAGACCACTGAGCTACCACAGCCCTCTGTGTGGAGCGGAGAGCTGCCATCCAAGGTGCCCGGGGGGGCAGATGGTGGGGTTTACGGGCCTTGCTCAAGGACCCAGAGTAGGGCAGATAAGGGTGGAGGCAGGTGTGGGTGCTTCACCTTTCCCAACCACATTTTGATAGGGGTCCAGGGAGTTGAACCGGCAACCTTCTGGTCACAGGCCCACCTTCTATAACCTCTGCACCACCACTCCCAAATGTAGCTGACTAATAAAACGTCTTGGCCTGTCACGATAACAAATTTTGCTGGGCAATATATTGTCTCAGAAATTATTGCGATAAACGATAACATCGTTTGAAATTTGACAAAATTAGTAATTATTGTCAAATATAAGAAGAAATGTTTGTCAATTTGTTTTATACTGGATGGCAGTATAAGACTGGTTGAACCGAAGGATGGATAGCGAGGGAGCGAGCAACGTGTCTTTAAGAAAAATGGGAGGGAGGGCCTTTGACGGGACATGGGCCGTCTCTGGTTCTCAAAAAGGAGGATGCTCGGTGTGGTTTGAGCTCTTTAGCATTTTTCACACAAAACCTTTAATAAAAAGTCAGTAAACAAGTTCTCAGCTTCTTTTTGCAGAGAAAAATAACTTTTTACATGAAGGCACGGGTTTCAACCGTAAATTTTGGAGCTTCGACAGATCGGTCTGTTAGCTTAGCTCGTAGCCTAGCTTCTCAGCTTTAGCTGCTTTTAATTATTCAAAAACGTGATTTTGTATCGTTAAAAAGGATTTTAAAGAGAAAGTGAGGGGTCAGTTAAGAGCACCGGAGTTGAATCTTTTGTCATCCAGTGTCTTCAGTAGAAAGAGACAAGAAGAAACGAAGCTGATAAATGAAAATGAGGTACCGTAGTTCATTTTCATTTATCACGTGATTACCGTATTTTCTGGAATATAGGACGCACCGGAATATAGGTCGCATTGTCCAATTGTTGCCAAAAAATTTGAAAAATTCATATACTGTATGTATAGGTCGCACCTGAATATAGGTCGCACCTACGTCAAAATGTGGACCGTGTTTAGCTCTGCTGCAAATGTCTCTTCCACAGGAGTGCACAGCAAGGCTTTTAAGAAGATTAACACTTAAAAACAATTATTTGTTTGATAAAAATTAGAGCAAATATGTGTCTGAGCTTAACTTTTCTTTAATAAATGAACGTAATTGTGAAATGAGCTGGATTTAAACATTTGTTTCGCTACGTCTGATGAAACAAAACGTGCATGCGCAGCACCAGCCATGCAGTAGCAGCGAACAGACCTGCATGTACCGGTATTTTAATTTTAGCAGGATAAACATCTAAAAATATATATTTGTTAGCTGACATTATTGTAAGAGTGTGTCTCAGTTAAATTTTTGTTAATAAATGATTACAAATCAGCTTATTTTATAAAAAGCCATAAATAGGTCGCACCTGAATATAGGTCGCAGGGCATGCAAAAATGATAAAAAGCCGCAACCTATATTTCGGAAAATACGGTAATTGATTTGTTTATCACGACAGGCCTAAAAACATCTTAAATTAAGTCGTAATTTTCAACAGTTTTTTGCCGTTAGAAGACTAAAAGCACGTTCCAAATTTGCAATGCATTTTGGGTAATGTTAGGCTTCTGTAAATAAAGCACAGCAATGTTGCTTACTGCAAAAAACAACCAGTCTGTTTAGAATGAAAAGACTGGGTTTACAGTGTAATTATTATTATTATTATTAAGTATGACTAATTCTCAGTTTATTTAGTAGTTCTGTCTCCTGAAAGAACCAAGGATCAATACATGTAATTTAACATTTAAAAACGCCTCTCGGCTTCCTGGAGTCGAGCAGAGACTTCCTGTTCTCTCTGCCCCTCGTTGTGTTTGGTTTGTGAGCGTCGGGTAAGAACCGGACCGACCGGCTCTTATTTACTCTGGAAACACTCAAATGTCTCCAAAAAAATCCATTCTGCCTTCAGAAAACACTCGGGGCGAATTTCTGTTTGAATTTGAGGCGTGGGAATTTGTGTCATTCGTTAAAAGCACCAGGACGCCCAGACATGGAGCGCCTCGACAAGATGGAAGATAAACGTGAAGAATCACCCGATTGTTATAATTTTAAGATATTAAACTATAGTTAATTTCAAACAGATAAAATGCAACTAACTTCATTATGACGTTTATTTTCACCTGATTTTACCAAACTTACTGTAAAATGACTCCTTTCAGTCCCTTATAATGACAATTACCGTATTTTCCGGTGTATAGGTCGCACCAGTGTATAGGTCGCATTGGCCAACTATTATCAATAAATTGGAAAAATCCAGAAATAGGTTGCACCGGTGTATAGGTCGCACCTACGTCACCGCCGACGTAACGCGTCATCCACCACTGACGTGACGCGTCACTGCTGAGACAACCCGACAATATGGACCAAGTGTTTAGCTCTGCTGCAAATGTCTGCCACAGGAGCGCACAGCAAGGCTTTTAAGAAGATTAACACGGTAAAAACAATTATTTGTTTGCTAAAAATTGTAGCTGACATTATACCACAAGGGTTGGTGGTTTATTAGCCGAGTGGTTTATTAGCCATTTGCTAAAATATACATGGAAATAAAACAAATGCTAACAGAGATGAGTTCGTCTCTCAAAACACGAATTAAAAAAAAATCGAATTTTATCTCAAATGTTTCATCCAGGCCAACAGTTAGTACATCAAACCCCATATAATTACACACTGTAAGCAGAAAAAATATCCACAGAGTGGTTTCGGAGCTATTTATAACGTAAACAAAAGTAAAACAAATGCTAACAGAGAAGAGTCAGTCTCTCAAAATACGAATAAAAAAATCGAATTTTATCTCAAATGTTTCATCCAGGCCAGCAGTTAGTACATTAAACCCCATATAATTACACTCTGTAAGCAGAAAAAATATCCACCGACTGGTTTCGGAGCCATTTATAACGTTATAAACAGAAGCTAACCGAAGCTAACGCTAATAAAATATATTGTTTATTTATTTATCTCAAACATCTATTAAAGCTACTCATTTGTAAATGTCCATACAGCGATTACATTCTGTATGTTTCAGAAATATCCACCGAGTGGTTTCTGAGCTATTTATAACGTTATAAACAGAAGCTAACTGAAGCTAACGCTAGTAAAATATCGTTTTTTTATCTCAAACATCTAATAAAGCTACTCACTTGTAAATGTCCATACAGTGATTACATTCTGTAAGTTTCAGAAAAATCCGCAGAGTGGTTCTTGACTTATCTTGCAAACAAACAGCTAACAAACACAGAGCTAAAAGAAGTTACCTCCAGACCAGGAGGCCGACAGAGTCAATCCAAGCAATCCGAGCAAAGGAGCTTTTTTTCGGACACATGAGCTAGAAACGGTCGGTGGACTCTCTGGAAGTGCCCCCCTAGTGGACAAAAGTGGTACTGCACCATTTTCTGCCAAAATGAAAAACTGTCATAACTGAACCAAAAATTGGTCGAAAAATATGGGGAAAAAATCCATAAATAGGTCGCACCGGCGTATGGGTCACAGGCCTTGAAAGAAACCATAAAAAGGTGCGACCTATACAAACAAACACACCCACACCCCACTGAACATAAGTGGATCTGCAGTGGAAGTGGTCTCCAGCTACAAATACTTGGATGTACACTTGAATGATAACCTCAGCTGGAGCAACAACACCACCAGCCTGATCAAGAAAGGTCATCAGAGACTCTACTTCCTCAGACGGCTGAGACGAGCTGGTCTGAGCAGCCCAGTTCTCACCTCCTTCTACAGGTGTGCAGTGGAGAGCATCCTGTGCTCCAGCATCAATGTGTGGCATGGAGGCTGCACAGTTGCAGAGAGGAAAGCTCTACAGAGAGTGGTGAAGGCTGCACAGAAGTCTGTTGGAGTCAGTCTCCCCACCATCACAGACATTTACACCTCCAGATGCAGGAAAAGAGCCACCTGCATCATGAAAGACCCCACTCACCCAGCACACTCACTCTTTGCCCCACTCCCCTCAGGACGGAGGTTGAGGAGCATCAAATGTAGAACCACTAGACTGAGGAACAGCTTCTACCCTGAGGCTGTTAGACTCATGAATAAATAAATAATAAGAATAATCACTGCAAAATATCACATCATGCTGATGCTGATCTGTTTTCTTGTTGCTGTGTTCATCTGTGACCATCTGCTCATAAAGACTCATGTTCGTGCTGCTGTTTGTAATGACGTTTTTCTATTACTCTAGGGCTTAGTGTATTTCTAGTTGATGTTTTTCTTAGTTATATCCTAGATGTTATTACTGTTTTTCTCTTACATTTTGTTGTTGGATGTAACTGGGACCCTGTGCACATAATCTCATTTCATCACATGTACCACATGCAGTGCAAATGACAATAAAGACTCTCTGACTCGACACTCTTTGTTAAAAGCAGGTCTCTCTTGTAAACGAGTCCTCGAGGCTCAATGAGACTAACCTGAAGAAATAAAGGTTGAATGAAAAATTATGTTCCTTTCAGCTTATTTGAATATGGTGTCAAATTATTATTATTAAATAATAATCAAAGAGACTGTCCTACAACAACAGTGTCTTCAGATCAGCTGTAGGACAGACCTCTACAGGAGATCCTTCCACATCATCAGCATCTAGAGCAGGGGGGTCAGAGTCAAATACACCGAGGGCCAAAAAAACAAATTTGCTACAAGCCAAGGGCCAGACTGGTTCAATGTTTATTATAAGGAGGTGATATAAGATTTTTTTCTTCTTTCTGCACTCTTTTCATTCAGTTTTCTTTTTGATGAATTTGTTTTATTTTGTCTCTTTTAAATGAATGATTAAATTAATTGAATAAAATATTAAATAGCTTTACATCTGCTAAGTTCTTGGCATAATTCAACACAGACATGTTCCTGCTTTTAGTATTTTACATCGTTTTATAATGTAGCCGTTTATGTTTCGTGTTGTATTTTTAATACAGTTTTCTTAGGATTTTTAATTAATATGCTTTTCTATGATTGTTTACTGTTGGCTGCAAGTTTCAAGCTGTGAAATGCTTCATTTTCTACAGCTGATAGCTGTTGGTCATTAATTATGATGAAGTTTAACAACTTCTCTGTGAACATTTGAGCTCCGTGGCTTCAGCGGTGTGTTTTTATTGTTCAATCCGGGGCGGGCGCTCTGATTTCAGTCAGCCGCTCTCAGCCTGTCCCTCCTACAAGACGGTCAGATAGCGGGTCGGACTGGAAGCAGCTGGCCGCGGTCGGTCTCCCTGTTTCGGTTCAGCGAGAGTGGCGTCCCGCTGAAGCCCCGGAGCTCGAATGTCCAACGTAAAACTAACTTGACCGTGGTTTAATATGGCGCTATGTCTCTGCAGACATTGCACGTTGCTGTCTTGTGGTGTTTAGTGTAAAATACTTCCACACAGCGGACATGTTACTATGAAAAGTTGGCTAGCTGTTAGCTAAAGTGCTACTCACTCAGTCCGCACGCTGTAGCTGGCTGCAAACTATGAAATGGATTTCCTGAATGTGACGTGAGGCGGGTCTTATTACTCTGGGTTCATGAGACACGACTCTGGATTGGATCTGCCCCATCCCTACTACCGTTGCATTGTGGGGAATGTAGTGTGGGTGCGTGCAAAACACCAGCGGGCGGCTGTGGCCTGCGGGCCGTTTCTAATAGTAATTAAAGGAGACCACATATAGGTCTTTAAAATTTTTATGTTATGTCTGTGTGCTATCTTGACAATATTAATTCATTTTAATACACAAAATAATTCTTAGATAATTAATTATACCCTTTTTAATTCTGCCATTTTTAACTTTCGTTTTGAACGACCGGTTTCTGATACAAGTTCTGAAGTCCACGCCCTTCAACGATCTGTTTACGCCCTCTGTAACAGCCAGTATCTGTAATGTGTTGTTGTTTTAAAATTAGCTCTTTTTTTATTACTCATTTGACTTACTGTTAGTGCTAGCTTAAGATAACTTACCGAAACCCGTCTGAGCGCGCCGCAATTTGCTGCTCCTTTTAGCATGAGACCACCCGAATCCGATGCTAATGTTAGCTTGTTCCTCTTCCGGTGTTCGCCAGCTCCGCTCGTTGCACGCGGAGATTTTGGGAGTTATCGCTGTTCCAGTCAAGACAACACAAAGTTCACCAAGTGTCTCCCGTAAATTAATCCGTAAGGAGAAGGTCCTCGCTGCTGCGAGGCTGCAGCGAGGCTGTACAGTTGAAGCTCCGCTCCATCCGCCAGAAGCAGTGTCCCGTTGCCGCCGGTCCCTACGCCGGGGGTCCGCTCGTTTAATTTTTGCCGGCTGCGCGTTGGGAGCGATCGCAAATACACTAAAAATTGAACTAAAACATAAAAATAACAATTATACTTTATTTATAAAGCCATTTAAAAAAACCACAGCTGCAACAAAGTGCTGTACACATGAAATTAAGAACATATAAACAAAAGATGAGATGAAATCATGAAAAACAACAGTCATGTGTTTAATACAGAAGTGGGTTGAGCCTAACCAGGGGTTGCTAGGTGAGGGGCTGGACTCAGGTTGGGGTGGGCAGAGCCATATAAAGTGAGAGTTGCGACACTCCCATAGAGTTCCATTGTAAGAATGGAATGCGGAAGTCACGTGGGTCATGGAGGGGGCGATTTGTTCCATATTCTGGTTACAGTCTGAAGCTGCCTGCAGTAGCGCTCCGTCGCCGCCAGAGGGCGCAGCTCCACAAGGTTTCCATAGCCGTTGTTTGGAACGATTGACCGCCTGTCGGCGACATCAAAGAGTGTCGGAACTCTCTATATATATGGCTCTGGGTGGGTTGTCCTAGCGCTTGTGATGTCACAAGCGCGATTGATTTCAAAACGAAACCTAAATTATCACAGTAAAATAAATCTACTTAAGAGTAAATAAACCACTGGGTGCATTTTTTTGGCCTTAGGACTGTTTTTTTATGAAGTAAATACCCAAAGTTGAGTAAAAAAAAAACATTAAAAAGTGAATTTTGCATGTGTGGTCCTCTTTAAATATCATCCAGGGGGCCATAGATAATTAATTTGCGGGCCTGATTTGGCATATGTGATCTAGAAGAACTCTTTAGTGAAACCAGGATGATGACGAGTTACAACAACATTTAATTTCCTTCTGGGATTAATAAAAGTATTTTTGAATTGAACTGAATTATTTCTGCAAGTTTAATCTTTTTCGACCATTTCAGCTATATACACACACACACACACACACACTTATTTACACTCATTATATACACACTTATATATACAGTACACTTATGCTTTCTTCAACTAATTTAGGCTTGTTCTTCCATTTCAGCATGTTTTTTTTAACTTCAGCTGTTCTTCAGCATCAGTTCTTCTTGCTGCATTTTCACAGGAAACATTTTTTCTCTACTTGTTTTAACATCATGGTGTTATGATGTTTGACCTCGTGGCCTCATCAACCCCCTGCACCCCGCAGAGGTCCAAACCCCGGAACTAGACCCAGTTCTTTTATTTTAATGAGTAGGAATTTATTCATGTCGAGATTTGAGAGTTTAAAACATGAAGGATGTTAAAACTGAGTCAAATGTGGTGAAATCATAAATAAATGATGAGAGATTCAGCTGAGGATGGTTCAGTTTTACACGCGGACAAACATTAGGCTCCTCCCTCCATACACACCTGCACCCTGCGGACAGGTGAGCCTGCAGGTGAGTCACGAACATCCAACAGGAGTTCTTATAATAATATATAATAATAATCGTTTTATTTAAAAGCGCCTTTCAGGACACCCAAGGACTTCTTACCGTTCAGGCACGTTTCATTATCCAGGTGAAAATCCCGCATCGTGCTGCTTTTCCTCCGCAGAGGGAACCGGTCCACAGAAACACCCGAACCGGAAGCGGGTCTCTTTCTACCGGAACCCGGTTAGTTGCTCAGTCGGTAAAAACCTCCATAAACCGTTCAGGGCGCGGAGCAGCTGGACCTGCAGGACTGGGTCGGGTCGGTCCGGGGAGTCCGCCGCAGACCGTCCTGAACACCGTTTATCTCTGCGGAACCGTGCAGGTAAACATCTGACCCGCCCATCGTTGACCACGCCCACCAGGGCGGGCCCGGTGCCGCCAGGGCTGAAAGTGGAGAAGCAGGGGTCCGGGGCAGAGCCTTGCTGTGGGGGCCACAGTGTATTTTTCTGTTTTAAAGGGGACCACACATGCAAAATTCACTTTTTAATGTTTTTTTACTAAACTTTGGGTATTTACTTCATAAAAAAACAGTCCTTGTGCCAAAAAAATGCACCCAGTGGTTTATTTACTCTAAGTAGATTTATTTATTTTTGATAAATACACCAGGATTCACACTTCCTGCATTTATTGACGTCACAAGCCGCCAGCCAATCAGATCAAACCTGAGTCCAGCCCCTCACCTAGCAACCCCTGGTTAGGCTCAACCCACTTCTGTATTAAACACATGACTGTTGTTTTTCATGATTTCATCTCATCTTTTGTTTATATGTTCTTAATTTCATGTGTACAGCACTTTGTTGCAGCTGTGTTTTTTTAAATGGCTTTATAAATAAAGTATAATTGTTATTTTTATGTTTTAGTTCAATTTTTAGTGTATTTGCGATCGCTGCCAACGCGCAGCCGGCAAAAATTAAACGAGCGGACCACAGGCGGAAGGACCGGGTTCGACGGGACCCTCTTCCGGCGCGATGGAGCGGAGCTTCAACTGTACAGCCTTGCAGCAGCCTCGCAGCAGGCTCGCAGCAAGAGGACCTTCTCCTTACAGATTAATTTACGGGAGACACTTGGTGAACTTTGTGTTGTCTTCACTGGAACAGCGATAACTCCCAAAATCTCATCGCGTGCAACGAGCGGAGCTGGCGAAAACCGGAAGAGGAACAAGCTAACATTAGCTTCGGATTCGGGTGGTCTAATGCTAAAAGGAGCAGCAAACTGCGGCGCGCTCAGACGGGTTTCGGTAAGTTATCTTAAGCTAACACTAACAGTAAGTCAAATGAGTAATAAAAAAAGAGCTAATTTTAAAACAACAACACATTACAGATACTGGCTGTTACAGAGGGCGTGAACAGATCGTTGAAGGGCGTGGACTTCAAGAAACCGGTCGTTCAAAACGAAAGTTAAAAATGGCAGAATTAAAAAGGGTATAATTGATTATCTAATAATTATTTTGTGCATTAAATTGAAGGAATAGGGTCTGGATATCCCACAGAAATACCATAAAAATTTAAAAAATACATCTGAGGTCCCCTTTAAGCAACAGTTTAATAACGTATTTTTAAAATTTATATATTTTTGATTGTTCTACGAGGATATTTTTATTTTCCAAAATATCAAGAATGAATACATCATAATAATAATAAATAATAATATATATGAATATATATAAAATTATATACATGAAGTAGCATAATTTATATTGTATTAGTTAGGAAATTAGAGTTATTCATTTTGTTCTGTTAATGGAAGATTATTGTTGTTTGAACTGATTGTTTGAAAAAAAGGGGCAGATATAATAAGATTTTTCTTCTTTCTGCTACCTTTCTTTTTTTTCAAATATTTTGTACGTTATCATTTATGGGATTGTTTAGTATTGTGTTTTTTGTTAAAAAAATGAACAAATTGCATATAACATAAACATAAACAAACAAAATAAATTGTGTGTGTGTGTGTGTGTGTGTGTAGTACTGTATGAGTGTGTGTTGTATGAATGTGTGTGGAGGTTAATGAGGCACAGATTGTGTTGTAAAGAGCTTTGAGTATATTGATTAGATTTAAAGGTGCTATATAAGTACAGTACAGTCCATAACCAAGAATAAAAATTATGTTTATATATCTTCAAAGTATAGGTTTCTCAAATGATTGGGTTGGCCAATAAGGTGGCCAAAGATTAACGTAGGGTGACTAAGGCCATCCTTGGCCACCCCTGACTCTGTCATTGCACCTGTTGTTCAAAAGCTACAAACATTCACTCTTCACTCAGCGAGAGGGGACCATTCCATTTGTTTTACTGTATTGTATTATTAGCTTGCACTATATTTGTGCTCAGGTTTTGCAGAGTGAACCAGACATTTAACAAACCCAAGTAAAGACTCCTGCACCAAATGACATTTCTCAATTCATAATACTTTATTTTCTTGCAAAAATAACTTCATTCATCTCTCAGCTACTTCAGCGACCGCGTCAGGAGGCGTTTTAAGGCCGTTGCTCCTCCGACAGGAGGGTGGAGGTGGTGGGGTGAAGGCCCGCCCGGCGCCGCTCAGTTGCAGTAGTTCTCCAGGTCGATGATGTTGCACCGATTGTGGCAGCACTGCTCGACGATTCCTCGCTTCACCATCATCTCCATCTGGTCCTTGAAGGCGAACTCCGCCACCTCGTTCTCCCCGCCGTGAGCCGCTCCCGCTCCCGTCTTCGGAGCCAGGAATCCTGAGGGTCGAGGAGAGAAGAGACGATGAAATGACTCGAGCCCCGGAACAACAAAGAACCACCGTACCAAGACACTAGACCAGGGGTCTGCAACCTTTATGATCAAAAGAGACATTTTTATGCTTTCATTCACTAAATTAAACGTGTCCAGAGCCGCAACCACTTGATTCAACTGTCATTATCAACTGGTGGCCCATGGACCACTTTACATTTGTTGTAGGAGACTTTTGTGGCCTGTAGAGGAGACAATATAAAGCTAAAAATATATAATAATTTTTTTTTTACTTTTATTGATATTTTTTTTTAAATTTAAGACAAATGAAAAGACCAGATTTTTGTAACGAGAGGGAAAATAGTTTTTTTTTAATAAAAACAACAACTATGAACTATGTAAACCTATGTCATTTTAATTACAGTACAGAAATAAAGCAATAAGTTAAAGTATTTGCAAAAGAAATTACAGGAAAAAAGCTAAAACTATAACTTTTTTGTTGTTTGTGCAACAAAAATTCAGTTTTATGTTAGTTTTGGTCATGGTTTGAAAGAGCTGCTGCAGAGGGAGCAAAGAGCTGTAGATTGCAGACCCCTGCACTAGACTCTTTGGAAAACAGATATAATAAAGTTTAAACTCAAAGATGAGTTAGACGTTATGCTTTACTTACAACGTGGGTACAAATGATCACAAATGAATGTAAAACCGAGATGTTACAAAGAGTCACGTAAAAATCTGACAGAACTGGACAAGAAGGCAAGACACGAGCACGCAGAACTGTAAAGAAATGATGCAGAAACATGTGATAAGCATAAATTGGCACGGAAAGGGTTAGAAGACAACAGGGAGAGACAGAGTCTTAAAAATAAAACAAAAAAAATCTACCCTATTTTTCGGAGTATAGGTCGCACCTTTTTATCATTTTTTCAAGGCCTGCGACCTATTATCACTTTCGGCGAAACACATTTTTAAATCCAGCTCATTTCACAATTACGTTCATTTATTAAGGAAAAGTTCAGCTCAGACACATATTTGCTATAATTTTTATCAAACAAATAATTGTTTTTAAGTGTTAATCTTCTTAAAAGCCTTGCTGTGCGCTCCTGTGGCAGACATTTGCAGCAGAGCTAAACGTAGGTGCGACCTATCTAGGGATTTTTCCAATCTATTGGTAATAATTGGACAATGCGACCTATACTCCGGTGCGACCTATACTCCGAAAAATACAATATATATTTTTGTTTCAAAGTGGCAGTAATGTAATTTTAACTTTTCTACCCATCTAAAATAAAAAAAGTTGCATCAGCTCATTTTTATAATCTTATTTGTGTTTTAAAGACGAAACAAAGTATTTCTTGGTAACTCCCAACTGAGGCACATAAAAGTTCTTGGAGGATGGTTTTGGTCTCACCCAGCAGGGGGTCCACGTCTCTCTTGGGGTTGTAGAAGAAGCCTCTGTCTCCACAGACCAGGTAGAGAGCGTCGACCAGGTGAGAGCCGCACAGGTGCTGCGGGGGGTTCATGGCTCGGGACCCGGGACACGACACCACCAGTAAGACCAGCAGGGAGAAGGACTGGAGCCACAGAGCCGCCATTCTGGAGGAGAGCTGGACACACGACGAACATCATCAACTGGATGTCGACGGGTGGAGACAGGTGGAGGATGAGGAGAATCACTCACCTGAAGAGCTGGAGGAGGAGATGAAGAGGAGGTGACTCGAGCTGGTTGGTGTGAGGCAGATTGAAGGGGGGTTCCTCTTTTTATACCTTCAAACACCCCCCGACCCCCCACTTCCTGTCGCTTCATTAGCTTCAGACTCTGATCCTCCACTCCTGGGTCGGACCTTCATCACGTGGACTGAACCCAACCATCATCATCATTGTTATTGTTGGATGAGAGATCTGGTCCAAACCAAGAGTGAAGTTCAAACGAGTCCAGTTTAAACGTGGAAACTTTAAAGTGTGACTCCGTCATGTCAGCAAGCGCCTCGTTGTGCTGCTCATTGACCCGCTCCAGCACTTAGTTCAACAAACAGAACTTAATGGGCCAGAATAATCTGATCACCTCGTGCTGACAAATATTGATTAGCCAACAACCTTCTGCTCGGTCTGTTGAATGTCCGACTGAGTTTTCATTCATAATCAGTTTTCATTCGATCAGCATCAGTTCCTTTTTGGCCTTGAAATCAGATAATCAAGAAACAAATGACATCATCTCATTGTGTTTTAAATAATGGACATTTTTATTCATTGCTAATGTCTCAAAGTGTAATTTTATCAGTAGTCATTTTGCAGCCACTAAGTGGTGCTCAGAAATATAAAAAATAAAGAACAGCTGTTCTTTACGTTCCTTCAGATTCTGCTTCTCTGGGCACCAGAACTCCGAAGGAACCCACTTTGACCACGATAGATTTGTTACCTCAGCTCCACGGCAGTTTATTTATTTATCTTCTAAGAAATCCAATGAATACTTGTAGAATTTTCTTCGGGGGCAGTGGTAGCACAGAGGTTAGAGAAGGTTGGCCTGTGATCAGAAGGTTGCTGGTTTAACTCCCCATCCAGACAACATAAAAAATGTAGGAGGGAAAGGTGAAGCACCCACACTTGCCTCCACCCTCATTTGCCACCCTCTTCGGATGTTATCAACCATAAAATGCCCCTTATCAATTATTATCATCCCCATACGTAGCGGTCAGATTGCCCCTAAAGGTACGTTGTCACCGTTACAAGCGTTGACAGCAGGCTCCGTCTTTAGCTACGTGTCAAAGTTTCGAGTAAAGCCTCTGGCGTTGGGTTTAGGGTCTTGGTTAGGTCTAGGCACAAGGGTAAGGGGGTTAGGTTTAGGGTTGGTCCTCTGGGTCAGGTTGAGGAAAACGGTTACATAAGCTGAAAAAAAAAAAACGCTACACTTCCGGGTTTACGGAAACACGCTGCCTACTCACAGCAATAACAACGCTGATAACTACAGCTACATACAGCTGTGTGTCTTCTGTCCAAGACTTCAAGGGAACCCCTACTGTTAAGGTGTGATCTGTCAATTTACATGTGTTACCTCAGCTTGCAATTTACATATGATGGTGCATGATTTCTTTAGACTGTTATAACTCCACATGCTCACTTTTTGGTTTCAGTGAATTGAAAAAGCCCCCTGCATAGGGGTCGAAACGTCTTTTGCAACAAATAAAGTCCAGTTGATCTTGTATTGAACGCCTTTTTGATTTTATCATGTCCTGAACGACTGAGAATCTTCACCAGCATAACGCTGATAACGTTCTGTTAAACATGCTAGTAGGGATTGTGACCTATTCGGCGCTACAAATGGGGATGATAACAGTTGATAACGCCCATTGTATGGACTGACAACATCTAGACCCACTATTTGCCCCACTCTGCCCTTGAGTAAGGTCCTTAACCCCCCATAATCTCCTTCACATCCCGAGAACCAAATTAAGGACCATGGGAGACCGGGCTTTCAGTGTGGCTGCCCCCCGCCTGTGGAACTCTCTTCCTGACTGTCTGAGGGTCCCACAGTCTGTGGTTGACTTTAAGAGCGGCTTGAAGACCTTTCTTTTCAACCGAGCATACTCTGCCTCCTCATGATTCTACTTTTGATCTTAGTTGATACTGTTATTGATTTTACTTGTTTTATTACTTGTTTTATTGACATTTAATTTCTGTTGCACCTTGTAGCACTTTGAGATTTTCATTAATGAAAAGTGCGTTATAAATTGAATTCATTATTATTATTATTATTATCATCTGCTTCTCCTGGCACCATATAGATGGCAGCTCTCTGCTCCACACAGAGGGCTGTGGTAGTTTGGTGGTCTGTGGTCGCATCAGGAAGAGCATCCGGCATAAATGTTTGATTAATGAACTACCCTTTCATCGTCTCATTAATCAAACAAGCCACACTGAGGATATGAGAAGATTTTTTAACCCTGTTTTTACTTGCAAGGGGGCAGAATAGAAAAACAGGCTTACATGGAAGCTCCGGTCAAGATCTGCCCACAGACAGGAAAGAAGCATTATAATGATTGTCAGAGGTCAAGGCAACCTCTGCTTTCCAGCTTACAAATTTGAAGGCGTCAGAAGTTATCAGTAATTACTTATGCAGGCTAGACAAATGCCCCTTTTCCACTTGCCGGTTCGGGTCGGTTATTGCGCAATATATGCATGCCAGAAGCAAGCTGGACGCATTTTCCACCTCACATATGAGCCGCGCCGCACCGCGATTCCAGACTGATTTCAGAGCAGGGTTCAGGCGAGCTGTAAGCGTGTCGTCCTTCACGTCAAACACAGGGGCGTAGCCAGAATTTTATGAGGGGCGGTTTGTTTAAAACAAATGTGGACCTTGAAAAATAAACACTTCTCAGTAGCTCACTGGAAACGTGTTGGGTTTTTATGCTGCTCCAAACCTTATCCAGACCAAGTGGGTTCGATTCCCACTTGGTATAACTTATTTTTTTGTTTTTATTTTAGATTATTTATTCATTCCAGATTAAAAGAACACAAGAAAACTATTTACAAAACAACAAGAAATAAAACAATACATGACATGAAAGGAAGCAGAAGAAGAAAATAATCTTATTATATCTGCCCCTTCTCAAACAAATGTTTTTTTTTTTCAAACACTCGATTCAAACAACTACGTTTGTCTTTTATTGGGGAAAGGTGCATTGTGGGTCTTTTCAGAACAACAACAACAGATCCTCCATCTGAGCTTGTCCTCGCCCGCACCAAACCGAAGCGTAGCTGATCGTATTGTTGGAGCTCGAACATAATAGATATCATGGCAAAAGAAAATAGTTGACCCCAAAAATACACCACACGCGTTCCGGCTCCGCCCCGCTCCGGTCCGACCTCCGCAGCAAATACGCACCCTTTATAATCAATGAGATAAAGTACACTGGCTCCGCACGGCGGCGGTGAGCTGCGGCGAGCGGACGGCAGTCCGTCAAAATTAGAAAATTTTCTATTTCTGCCGGATGACGGAGCTGTGCCGGAGTCAACTTTTGAAGATTACGTCGCACCAACAGGAAAAGGAACGAGCACAACTTCCGTATTTACAAAATAAAATCACCACGGGCGGACTAATCCTAGCTCTATATGGATTTATTTGTACAAAAATGCTGTCAAACTATCATTTATGACTATTCTATGACTAAACTATTATATTTATGACTATGACTACACCTAATAACGCAATACAATAAATAAATAAATAAAAAAGTATTTTATTCTGAAATGTAAACATCACTTCCTGTTGCTCAAACCATGTCCTGTCGCTTGTTTACGAGAGAATATCAAGGCAGCCTTTACTGTTGTTCTCCTTCTTCCACCGAATGAATTGTTTTGTTCTGACTTCATTATTTATCACTTGATTTATCGCGCAATCTCGCAATTCCCGCGCATGCGTCTTGGAGCGGCGCATCCATGCGGACCTGAGCTGAGCGGAGGCAGTGGACTTTGGACTCGCTCAGCTGCGACCTGCGGAGCGGAGCGGACACGGACCGCGTGTAGTGTATTTTTGGGGTAAGGGAACACTACCTCCACCACGTGTGAGAGAGTAGGATCCTACACCCCGCCCACCGAAGGGCTACAGAAGTGAATGGAGACAGAGCTACATGTGAGCTGATCTGAACTGAACCAGACCGGACCAGACTGATCCGCTCTGCGCCGAGCGAGTGGAAAAGACCTCTTGAGCTCACTCCCATGATTCCACAATAATTTAGCATTAGCAAGTGATAAGATAAGATCCATGACCATTATATAAATTCCCCTGACAGTAAAAACAACCGCAATCGCCAAGTCTTCATGCGAGTTAGTTTACTGTGGCAACACCTGAGAAAGGGAGCAGCCAAAAAAAAAAAACTTGTACTGTAGTTTTCTTCACATGCCATTGTTTTCTTTTCTTTTAGAAAGTCGCCTGAGGAACATGATGATATATAAACCCTAAATTTCCATGGTCACTTTGGTAAAGAAAGTCAGCCCAGTCCAGAGGGGATATTCATGATCCCTCCGGTGGGTTTTGGAGAAGTCCCTTGATCCCCTGTCTGTGGGACATGCCATCATTGGACCTTCTCAGTCCCACTGGCATGTCTTCCATGGAAGAAGCAGAGTCAGGGGACTTTGGGGTTGGCCTGTCCATTATCATGGCTGGGTCACTAAAAAGCTCCACGGCAGCAGGGCTCTGGGGGTGGATGAGATTTGCCCAGATTCCCTTAAGGCTCTGGATGTTGTGGGGCTGTCTTGGTTGACATGCATATGCAACATTGTGGGGACATTGAGGACACTGCCACTGGATTGACAGACTGGGATGGTGGTTCCCATCTTCAAAAAGGGGGACCGGAGGGTGTGTTCCAATTACATGGGCATCACTCTCCTTAGCCTACCTGTAAGGTCTATTCAGGGGAACTGACCTCAGATCCAGGAGACACAATGTAGGTTCCATCCTGGCCATGGAACATTGGACCAGCTGTTTACTCTCACTAGGGTCCTCAAGGGATCATGGGAGTTTGCCCATCCAGTCTACATGTGTTTTGTGGACTTGGAGAAGGGTTTTGACCGTGTTCCTTGGGGTACAGTGGGGGATGCTCTATGAGTATGGGATTGGGAACTTGGTGTTACGGGCTATTTGGTTCCTATACAGGTGGTGCGAGAGTTCGGTTTGCATTGCCGGTAGTAAGTTGGACCCTTTCCGGGTGGGAGTTGGACTCTGCCAGGTCTACCCATTGTCACTGATTCTGATCATAAGTTTTATGGACATAATTTTTTGGTGCAGCTAGGGGGTGGAGGGATTCTGGTTCGAAGGCCTCAGAATTCCATCTCTGCTTGTTGCAGATGATGTGGTCCTGTTGGCGTCATTGTTATGTTATCATCAGTTCTCACTGGGTTAGTTTCTCAAACATCCAGTGACTCCACCCCCTGACCAATCAGTGACAGACAGTGTTCTGACAACAGGCTGGGAGTTTTTAAAAGCCTCAGGAATCTTTTGCAGGTGTTTAGAGTTAATTTGTTGACTCAGATGATTACCGGTAGGTTAATAGGTGCCAGTTCATCCCACTTGAAACCCCAGAGAAAATGGTATTGAAAAAAGGAATCGGTTCCACGAACAATTACTAGTGGAAAAGCCTTGGAACCATGCCGATTCGAGTTGAACCATGCTGTATCGTTACAAATGGAAAAGGGGCATATGTCTCTCGCTTGGCCTTGGAATGCCTTGGAATCCTCCGAGAAGAGCTGGAAGAGGTGGCTGTGGAAAGAAATGTCTGGACCTCCCAGTTCAAGCTACTGCACTTGCGACCCGACTTCAGAGCAATTGGAAGATAATGGATGGATAGGAGCCATCAAGGAGGCACCCTATTAATCAAATATCTGAACCACCTGAGCTGGCTCTCTGAGCTCCTCACTTTTTCTTCAATGGCTCTTTTAGAAGACACCTCAGTCTGGGACTGAGACACCTTCCAGCCACTTCACTGTGACTTCTGAATGGACAAGTCTGTTAAAGCCAGCCCACCTCTGTGCTGTGGAGTGGGATGGTAACATAGGTGAAACATGCACAATGTGAAAAAGCAAGTTGGTACTGCGACTCATTAATGTGATGAACTGATGGCATCAGTGTGCCAATGCCCAGTGTTGGGATTGAACAACAACAAACAGATTTATTAACAAGGGAATTGTAGTGATGATGCACAGCAACTTTAATATTAGTTTTAAAATGTTAACCACATGGAGGATCACCACAGTGACTTACTTTATTATATTTTGTAAATGAAACGTGGGAGACGTCTTGTCAATAAATCAGTCTCCACTTCAATCCATCTGGGTTCTACTCCATGCCTCTTCGGTTACGCTCGGCCCACTTCATTTCTTAAAACTCACGTCTGTTAAGGAAGTGGCTGGCTCCTTCTGGGATTTATGAACGACCAGACGGAGGACGGACCATTTTGGGACATTTTGCTGAACCGTTTCATGAAAGCGCCTTAAGGATACAGTTGCATTTGAGCCTAAAAAAATACAACCTGCTCCGGCCCCAGCCCATAGCCATAATTTCCGAGCCCAACCCAGTCCCGATGAATTAACAGT
>JBBPBX010003380.1:68740-78740 GCA_038048925.1 Garcialebias charrua
ATTTTTAACTAAGCTTTGACTACGGTACTTATAAAGTTATTAACGGTCGGTGGACACACACAGCAAAGTGGGCAGAAGATCGGAGCTGAGGAGGTGTTTGTCCTTTCATGGCCGTAAAGTGCATTAAATTTCTGCTTCTTCATTATTCAGACACAGACCCTGCTTCGACATGTCAGATACTGTGGGATCTCACCTGTTTGGGTCATCGGCTGCGCGCATCTGTTGAGTGCAGCAGCTGAATGACCGTCCATTTGGGCTTTGATGGATTGCTGCCTGGCAGTCCCATCTGAAGCTTAACTGAACTTTTTTTTTTACTTCTTTCAAGAGCAGTCGGCACACGGTCAAATGACAGTGTGCGTTTGGTGAATGTATGGCAAGCTATGTTGCCACATAACTGGATTGTCAGCTGTGCGTGTCCACTGACACAATCAAAAGCCAGACACCAGCGGGCCGGGTTTCGGGCACGGGTTATACATTACAGCTCTACTGGAAGGTCAAACCTTAGACCCAGATTAGTCCAACAAGACCATCACCCCAAACATCAGAACTGATCTCTGATAGGATAAACCATCAGAACTGATCTCCGATAGGATAAACCATCAGAACTGATCTCTGATCGGATAAACCATCAGAACTGATCTCTGATCGGATAAACCATCAGAACTGATCTCTGATCGGATAAACCATCAGAACTGATCTCTGATCGGATAAACCATCAGAACTGATCCCCGATAGGATAAACCATCAGAACTGATCTCTGATCGGATAAACCATCAGAACTGATCTCCGATAGGATAAACCATCAGAACTGATTTCCGATCGGATAAACCATCAGAACTGATCTCCGATCGGATAAACCATCAGAACTGATCTCTGATCGGATAAACCATCAGAACTGATCCCCGATAGGATAAACCATCAGAACTGATCTCCGATAGAATAAACCATCAGAAATGATCTCCGATAGGATAAACCATCAGAACTGATCTCCGATAGAATAAACCATCAGAAATGATCTCTGATCGGATAAACCATCAGAACTGATCCCCGATAGGATAAACCATCAGAACTGATCTCTGATCGGATAAACCATCAGAACTGATCTCTGATAGGATAAACCATCAGAACTGATCTCTGATAGAATAAACCATCAGAACTGATCTCTGATCGGATAAACCATCAGAACTGATCTCTGATCGGATAAACCATCAGAACTGATCCCCGATAGGATAAACCATCAGAACTGATCTCCGATAGAATAAACCATCAGAAATGATCTCCGATCGGATAAACCATCAGAACTGATCTCCGATAGGATAAACCATCAGAACTGATCTCTGATCGGATAAACCATAAGAACTGATCTCTGATAGGATAAACCATCAGAACTGATCTCCGATAGGATTAACCATCAGAACTGATCTCCGATAGGATTAACCATCAGAACTGATCTCCGATAGGATTAACCATCAGAACTGATCTCTGATTGGACAAAGCATCAGAACTGATCTCTGATTGGACAAAGCATCAGAACTGATATTTGATTGGATAAACCATCAGAACTGATCCCCGATAGGATAAACCATCAGAACTGATCTCCGATAGAATAAACCATCAGAAATTATCTCTGATTGGATAAACCATCAGAACTGATCTCCGATAGGATAAACCATCAGAACTGATCTCTGATCGGATAAACCATAAGAACTGATCTCTGATAGGATAAACCATCAGAACTGATCTCCGATAGGATTAACCATCAGAACTGATCTCCGATAGGATTAACCATCAGAACTGATCTCCGATAGGATTAACCATCAGAACTGATCTCTGATTGGACAAAGCATCAGAACTGATATTTGATTGGATAAACCATCAGAACTGATCTCTGATTGGACAAAGCATCAGAAGTGATCTCTAATTGGATAAACCATCAGAACTGGTCTCTGATTGGATAAACCATCAGAACTGATTTTTGATTGGATAAACCATCAGAACTGGTCTCTGATTGGATAAACCATCAGAACTGATGATCTCTGATTGGACAAAGCATCAGAACTGGTCTCTGATTGGACAGAACTTATCTCTAATTGGATAAACCATCAGAACTGGTCTCTGATTGGATCAACCATCAGAACTGATCTCTGATTGGATAAACCATCAGAACTGGTCTCTGATTGGATAAACCATCAGAACTGGTCTCTGATTGGATAAACCATCAGAACTGATCTCTGATTGGATAAACCATCAGAACTGGTCTCCGATTGGATAAACCATCAGAACTGATCTCTGATTGGACAAAGCATCAGAACTGGTCTCTGATTGGATAAACCATCAGAACTGATCTCTGATTGGACAAAGCATCAGAACTGATTTTTGATTGGATAAACCATCAGAACTGATCTCTTATTGGACAAAGCATCCGAACTGATCTCTGATTGGATAAACCATCAGAACTGATCTCTGATTAGATAAACCATCAGAACTGATCTCTTATTGGACAAAGCATCCAAACTGATCTCTGATTGGATAAACCGTCAGAACTGATCTCTGATTGGATAAACCATCAGAACTGGTCTCTGATTGGATAAACCATCAGAACTGGTCTCTGATTAGACAAACCATCAGAACTGATCTCTGATTGGACAAAGCATCAGAACTGATTTTTGATTGGATAAACCATCAGAACTGATCTCTTATTGGACAAAGCATCCGAACTGATCTCTGATTGGATAAACCATCATAACTGATCTCTGATTGGATAAACCATCAGAACTGATCTCTGATTGTAACTGTCTTAAATGTGCTAATGGTATAGTTTTTACTGTCTCATGTGGTGTCTTGGCAGACAAAATGTGATACATTTTTTTTAATACCAACGCTGTGACCCTCATGGTACTTTCCTTGTTTTTCACACCTTTGACCTTCATCCCGATACGGATGAGAGAGGCCGCGCTGAAGAACATAATGTGATTTGATGTCTCATGTGGTCTGAATAGGCAGCAGCTTCACACACTCACCCCCCCTTCAGGATGACTGTGCGTACATATTCACGCTGTATTGGTGAAAACTTGTGCAATGTTAATAAAAGTACTCTGACTCTGATTGGACAAAGCATCAGAACTGGTCTCTGACTGGATAAATCAGGCTGACATTAAGTTTCTGGAATGACCTTCCAAAGCCCTGACCTCATCTCGATGGTTAATTTGTGGACTTTGAATCTGAGTCTGTTACAGGAAACCAACCAGGTTTAAGGGACTCCACCATCTGGAACATTAATTATCAGTTAGCCTGTGGCATCGTCGGACATGTTTGATGAACTTACTCTTCCTCTCTCAGGGTCGGTCATGAGCGGGGCATAGCCTCCATCAGCCTCCTGACCTCTCAAATCCTGAACACACAAACAGTTACATTATCATCATCATCATTGTCATCATCTTCATCATCATCAGTTAGACAAAGACTTACAGTGTAGAGGCTCTCCTCCGCCACTTTTACTTTGCCTTTGAAGAACTAAAGAAAAACAGGATTGTGGTCAGTAGAATTCAGAAACAGGACTAACAGGTACACCGGTCTAAAGATGACCAAGTCTAGAGCCTATGCTCATGTCCCGAGTTAGAAACATCAAGAACTCAAACTAGACCAAAATATTCCAATTCAATACTGTTCAGTTTATTAGTCCCCAAGGGACAATTTAGAACACATCACATAAGTGTCTCTTCGTAAATAAAAACCCAGGCATCGACAACGTACAACAACAGACAATATTCAGACATGAACATGTGCATCAATTCATTCAACCTTTATGTAAACAGGTTAGTCCCATTGAGCCACGAGGGCTCATTTACAAGAGAGACGTGGATTCATGTTTAGAAGCCCTGGGGAGGAACGTCGTCTTCCGTCTTTGTGTCCTGCAGCTTGGACAGAGTATGTAGTCTGTGTCCTGAGGGAAGTCACTCAAACACTAAAAAGAGTACATGCGTGGGATCTTGTTCTGAGATGCTGACTGCGCACAACCATGAGGGAGCGGACTGGCTGTCCGATGATCTTTGAACGGACTTTGACAGTATTTGTTGGATGGTTTTTGTTTTGCAGAACAGTATACGGTAATAATAATAAAAAACAGCCACTAGGGAGCACAAGCCAGTGTATCTCTTGTGCCGGTCCCAAGACGGAGTAAATGGTGAGGGTTGTGTCAGGAATGGCATCCGATGTAAAACACTTTTGCCAAAACCTTAATGCGAGTTCATCACTCGCTGTGGCAACCCATGAAAAGGGAAAAGCAGAAAGAAGAAGAAGAACTGTATAATAAAACCAGCAAGTACAAGAAAAAGCTACTAGATTTTCTATAAAATCATAATACTGTCTCTGACAGCGCTTTTCTGAGTTTCTTGTGTGTTTTAGGAAAATCTCAGGAAGTTGTCAAAGACTGTTCTAATGTCCACTATGTTGCCATGAATCCAAGTGGTGACTGCCTCAGCCATCTTTCTCTGTTTGACAGAAAAGGTCGCCATTATCTTCTTTGTTTTGTTGGCATTGAGATCCAGGCAAGAGTTCCCAGGCCACTCGACAATACTCTGCAGAGCTGGTTTATGTTGCTGGATGTGACCAGAGACCACGGACAGAAGTAGAGTGTCTTCAGCCAACTTTACATTATGACAGTTAGTCTGGACAGGTCTGCTGTCATCTGTGTAACATAAAAACAAGGGGGGAGAGGACACAGCCTTGCGGTGTACCAGTGGAGGCGAAGAGGACATTGGAGAGTGAGCTATTCACCTATATTCTCTATGATGAACGGGTGAGAAAGTCTATCTTTTTGTATGTGGAAGTGTGCAAAGAGTCTTTCAGATGTTGAGGGTTTCTATATGTTTGTGAAGGTGTTCAGGATGAATATCTTTATAAAAGCCCCAAGATTTAAACCCCAAAACAAGTTAAGAACAAAAGAATCTTCGAAAGACAAGCAAGACTTGAAACAAAACTACTGAGCCCAGAGTCAAGACCATCTAGTTCGTTACCACGAACATTCAGACTTGAGCCTAGGGACCAGAAAGTTCTTAAATACATCCAGGGTTAAGCCCAGTATGTCCTAAAACCAAGAAAAAATTATAAACACGAGTCCAGAATCAGGACTTAATAATCCAGAGTAAGATTGATAACACCATGTTGTGTGCCATATAAAAAGTCAATTTAAACACAAGAAAGACAAACATTTGTGCCAACAAACACCTTCAGACAAACCAAAGACCAAAGATAAATTAGTCAAAAACAGTAAAAATTAGATTTAATTAGAACCTAAGAGCAACAGAACCTGATTTATAAAGTCCCTATAAACCCCCCAGACCCACCTTCTCCTTGATGAACATGCCGGTGATGATGAGACCATAGAGACCCAGGAACCCGTCCAGGACGTAACAGAGCTGAGGGTCCGAAATGTCCAACGCCTCTGTGGGGATCAGAGGTGAGAGGAAACACAGTTTAGACCTGAAGAAGGTTTTAAGTTCAGTTTTACTGTTGTTGTAAACGTATTTTAGGGGTACTTTGCATTGACTTCCATTCATTTTCTATAGCCTAACCCTGACCCTGACCCTTACCCTAAACCTACTCATTACTAGTACATGCCTAACTCTAACCCATCCGCAATTCACACCTTAGTCTTAAATCTAACCCCTAAACCCCCAACGACACTTCTTCTTATGGCTTTGGTCCCCATAAAGAGCAGTTGGTTCCCACAAGCATGATTTTTTATCAAATCAGTCCCTACACGGTAACTTGAAACAAAAACGTGTGTGCGTGTGCATGTGTGTGAGAACGATCTTGGCGGTTTCCTCAGCTGCTGCCGAGCTCTTGCTGTGGCTCATTAACTGACAGGTGTATGTTCATGTGTGGTTCGGTGTGGGTATGTGTGTGTTAGTAAAACAGAGCTGCTCTACGTTTCTCAGAAACCTCATCATGACTTTCAAATGGGTCAGAGACACAAGCAGTATCACCCCTTGAAACTGGGACAGACTTTAGACGACAGAATATGCTGGTGAAGATTCTCAGTCGTCCAGGACTTGATAAAATTTAAAAAAGGCTTTCAATACAGAAACAACTGGACTTTATTTGTAACAGAAAACGTTTCACTTCCCATCCGGGGAGCTTTATCAATACCTGCTTCATTGAATTGATAAAGCTCCCCAGATGGGAAGCGAAACGTTTTCTGTTACAAATAAAGTCCAGTTGTTTTTCTGTATTGAACGCCTTTTTTGACGACAGAATAGAAACTGGTAATTTAGAGATATATATAAAAAAAGTGAAACTCTGAATAGCAACTACGATTGTTCATTTTAAATGTACCAAACAAAAAGAAAATGTTAAGAATTTTGGTTTCAGGACCAAGCAAAGGGGGTAGAAGCAGAAGTCAGCAGCTGATCTTATCTGCCCAAATTTTATACTTCCTGTGTACAAAGTTTCTGATGCTTTCTCACCAGGTTTTCATAAAACACAAGAATTGAGACAAAAAAAAAATCCAACCAGAACCTCTGAGTAGAAACTGAAACACTTTGAAGGGACTGTTTTGAATATATAGAAAGATATGTTTAGAGCAGTAGCAACACAACCAGCACGTTAGTGTGATGCCGTGTATGAGACAACATACTGCAAGTCTGGAAGTAGGAATCCAGGCTACCTTCTATCTCTCCATCTTCTACCGCTTATTCATGGTCAACAAGTCCAGGAGAGAAACCCAGACATCTCTCTCCCCAGCAAAACTTTCCAGCTCTCCGTGGGTGACTCCAAGACATCCCCAGGTCACATACACAGCAAGTTCTGTGTCTTCCTACCTAGGCTTCCTACCAATGGGACTTGGTTAGAAAACCTCTACGGGGAGGCACCCAGGAGGCATCCTCATCCATTATATCAATGCCAAAAACACAAACAATAACCATGCCTTAGTGGTTTCCGCCCGGTGGCACTCACACCCACCACAATGAAGTGCTTTGAATGACTTGTAAGGCAGTACATCACCTCTATCCTTCCTTTCTCCTTTGACCCATGCCACTTTGCTTACCGCCCCAACCACTCTACAGAGGATGCCTTTACCACAACTCTCCACTTGAGTTTGCAACACCAAGAGGGGAAAACGCACATGAAAATGCTTTTTGTTGACTTCAGCTCAGAAATCAAGAGAATTCTCTCACAGCACTTGGGTCAGCAAACTGGCTTCAAAACCACTTTCTGCAAGTGGATCTTGGGCTTCCTCCTGGACACATGGCAGATGAGGAAAACTTCCTCTGTCATCGTTCTGATAACAAGCACCCCATTGGGCTGTGTTCTGATTCTCACTTCTCTTCACCCTGAAGGCCCACAACTGAATTGCCAGGTCTGCAACCAACAAAATCATCAAGTATGGAGACAATACGACAGTTATGGGCCTGATCGGTACCAACAATGACTTGACATACTAGGAAGAAGTGGTACAGCTCATGAACTGGTGTGGGAAAAAAATACCTGGTCCTGAATGTCAACAGAACAAAGTAGCTTAACAACTTCAGATATCTATGTCACTGCTGGTAAACAACACAGCAGTAAAGGTGGTGGAGACTATCAGGTTCCTGGGGTGCACATAATAGACCATCTGTCCTGGTCAAAGAACACCGGATCTCTAGTGAAAACTCAGCAGCATTTGCACTTTCTCCACTGGTTGAAAAGATCCCAACCTTTCCTCACCACTCTCTAGGGTACCATCAGGAGCATGGTACCCCTGTAGAGGGTGGAGAGGATCCTTCTCCCCTTCCCTGCTGGAGGATCCCTTCTCCAGTCAGCTTCTCGACATATTCTTGTGTAATGCTTACTGTGAGGAGGATAGCGAGAATGGCAGAGAGATTCATTAAGACTTCTCTCCCCTCCATTAAAGACACAGATCTCTGACGCTGCCTCTCCAAAGCCATCCACATCACCAAAGACAACTCACACTCCCTACATGGACGGTTTACTCTGCTGGCCTCTGGCAGCCTGAGGATCAGAACCATCAGATTCTGCAACAGTTTCATACCATAACCGGTCAGGCTGCAGAATTCATGTCTCTAATGAGGTCATGACAGTGGTATACATATACTGTGCACAGCCAAACACATACCTCAGTAACATGTCAAACCTGGACATGTAATATCTAATAACATCTGATTGCATACCCATGTATGCACGTATGCATTTGTATGTACCGTTTGTATGTAAGTATGTACTGTATGTATGCATGCATGCATGCATGTATGTACCATATGTATGTATGCATGTAAGTATGCGTATGCACATATGTAGTATGTACTGTAACGTGATGGTGGTGCGTAGGAGGGAAGCTAGCTTAGCATTAGCAACACGTGCTCCAGCATAGCTTGGAAAAGAGCGAAAGAACGTTGATTCTCACTGGTACTTTATTACATTACTTGGAAAACCATACAATGCCAGGTCTCCACGGCGCTAAGTCTAATATTCATACATGAATATATATAGAGTATACTGTACAGTAGTCCGTATATCCTTCGCCACTCATTACTGAGGTTGAGCAGGGCAGCTAACGTGTACACACGGTCCAGCTCCCAGCTACTCACTGCTGACTTCTGAGTCATGACATATCACATAAAGGAGGCACCCTCATGTGGCGTTGGGAAGGTACTACAACCGCAGTATACATACCAACTGTTACAGTACCATATGCATGTATGCATATATATACTGTATATATATATATATATATATATATATATATATATATATATATATATATATATATATATATACAAGCCCAAAACCAGAAAAGTTGGCACGTTGTGGAAATCGCAAATAAAAACAGAATACAATGACTTGCAAATCTTTTTCAACCTATATTCAATTGAACACACTGCAAAGACCACATACTTAACGTTCGAACTGGTAAACTTTGTTATTTTTTGCAATTATTAGCTCATTTGGAATTTGATGCCTGCAACATGTTTCAAAAAAGCTGGCACAAGTGACAAAGAAGACAGAGAAATTTGAGGAATGCTCATCAAACACTTATTTGGAATATCCCACAGGTGAACATGCAAATTGGGAACAGGTGGGTGCCATGATTGGGTATAAAAGCAGCTTCCTTGACATGCTCAGTCATCCACATAGAAGGATGGGGCGAGGGTCACCACTCTGTGAACAAATGCGTGGGCAAATTGTCGAACAGTTCAAGAACAACTTTTCTCAACGAGCTATTGCAAGGAATTTAGGAATTTCACCATCTACGGTCCGTAATATCATCAAAAGGTTCAGAGAATCTGGAGAAATCACTACACGTAAGGGGCAAGGCCGAAAACCAACATTGAATGCCCGTGACCTTCGATCCCTCAGGCGGTACTGCATCAAAAACCGACATCAGTGTGTAAAAGATATCACCACATGGGCTCAGGAATACTTCAGAAAACCACTGTCAGTAACTACAGTTCGTCGCTACATCTGTAAGTGCAAGTTAAAGCTCTACTATGCAAAGCAAAAGCCATTCATCAACAAGATCCAGAAACGCCGCCGGCTTTGCTGGGCCCGAGCTCATCTGAGATGGACTGATGCAAAGTGGAAAAGTGTTCTGTGGTCTGATGAGTCCACATTTCAAATTGTCTTTGGAAACTGTGGACGTCGTGTCTTACGGACCAAAGAGGAAAAGAACCATCAGGACTGTTATAGGCGCAAAGTTCAAAAGCCAGCATCTGTGATGGTATGGGGGTGCATTAGTGCCCAAGGCATGGGTAACTTACACATCTGTGAAGGCACCATTAATGCTGAAAGGTACATACAGGTTTTGGAGCAACATATGCTGCCATCCAAGCGACGTCTTTTTCATGGACGCCCCAGCTTATTTCAGCAAGACAATGCCAAGCCACATTCTGCACGTGTTACAACAGCGTGGCTTCGTAGCAAAAGAGTGCGGGTCCTCCCCTGGCCTGCCTGCAGTCCAGACCTGTCCCCCATTGAAAATGTGTGGCGCATTATGAAACGT
>JBBPBX010003380.1:81240-82931 GCA_038048925.1 Garcialebias charrua
CTCCTCCGGACCTGAGACGTCCACAGAGTTGACCGAGTGTTTCCAGCTAATTTATCCGTATGAGGCAACCCTGATCGGGCACACGGAGCCAGCTGACAGTAGCCTCTGGAGCTCCATCGCAGTACAGTTGTAAAATGGCGACCGGAAGTGGCGAGCGGAAACGACCGGAAGTTGCGTAAATACGATAAATTTCTAATCAAAACGTAAAATTAATAATTATACTTTATTTATAAAGCCATTTAAAACAACCACAGCTGCAACAAAGTGCTATACACATGAAATTAATAACTTTTAAACACACAAAAAAAAAAATAATAATTATTTTTTTTTTAATCATATTTTTATTAAATATGATAAAATCGTAAGTCTGAGTTGCCGTAGGTCGCAGGTGTCGTACCTCGAGGGTTTCCTGTATATATATATATATATATATATATATATATATATATATATATATATATATATATATATATATATATATATATATACATATATATATATATGTGTGTGTGTGTGTGTGTGTGTGTTTACTTGATGGGCTACGTTTGTGCATAACCACCCAAATTACAGCTGTCTGCCAGTGGACAAACAGCAGAGGTTGAATAAATGCTTGCCTTACACTTTATAAAGGATAGAAATGTATTAAAAGTTATTTTGTGGCAGTTCAATGATGAGAACAAGGAAGTGAGTAAAACTGCTGACAATCATCAAAGTTAGAGAATAAACGCATAAGGCTTAGAAGGGGACTGGCTAACACTAAATGGTTTCAAACCCAGCAAACAGGCCCAGAGTTATTCTTTTTAGGAATCACAGAAAAGACTAGAAGACCTGTGGGAAAGACAATGTGAAAACCAAAACATATATGGTATACTTTCTATTCACTCAGTCATAATAATAGTGATAAATTACAAGGACAGCCAGAGATCTTACCAGGGTAGTTTAGGGATAGCTGGTTGACCAAAAATCAATTAAATAATAACATGATCAGAAACAGAAAACTTTAACCGGGTGCAGGGATCCAGACTTACATTTGGCTGAAGAGATACTGAGAGCTAATGAGGTTGAATTTCTGCTCAGTGTTATGTCATTTGAGGACACTGAATCCTTGTTGTGTTAATTAAAACTCAATGAAATGATGTAGATGAAAAATTATCATGACTACCGGCCACATTAAGGGATACTACTGGGAAAATGCGAGTTTCAAGTAAATAGGATGTTTTGTATAAAGTATGTGGATCAGCGGCGGCTGCGGAGCACAAGTATTAGTGTGGTGGACATTAATTTCCTTAATCATTAACAGCACACATTTTAAATTGCATTACATTTTTTGTGATAAAAATATGACATGTGTTGCTTAATATTTGAGTCATTGTTGTCTTTTTTGGTGCACAACTTGTCGCCTTCTTTCTTCCTCCTGCGGGTCAAGGTTGTATCTAGTGAAAAACAGTCTTGTTTAATAAACCAAATAAACACCACCACTTGAAATGGGGATCATTTGAGCACTTCAATTCATGAATAGATTAACAACGTACGACTGTCTGACACTTGAGAAAGGTGGCGGAACTCGTACGCTCAAAATTGTTTGGATGCTTAAAAGTATCTTCCATCCATTCATCCATCACTATCTTCTGCTTGTTCCCAAGTCAAATCATGGGGGCAGCAGCTTGAGCATGGAGGCCCATACATCTTTT
>JBBPBX010003381.1:20088-32804 GCA_038048925.1 Garcialebias charrua
ACCATCAGGTACTAATCAACCGCTTGTCTCAGCAGGTTGGCCTCCAGGGAGCTGTGCTTGAGTGGTTCAAATCTTACCTGTCTGGGAGAACTTTTTCTGTCATGATAGGCGATCTGTCCTCCTCTTCATCAACCCCTCTGACCTCTGGCGTACCACAGGGATCTATTCTAGGGCCAGTCCTCTTCTCTCTTTACATGCTGCCATTAGGATCAATCATTGCACGTCATAACCTGTCTTTTCACATGTATGCAGACGATTTACAAATCTATCTGCCAGTCACTCCCAACCCCTCACTCAGTTCAAACACTCTTGTCAACTGCTTAAATGACATTAAGCACTGGCTCTCTCAAAACTTCCTCCACCTAAACACAGATAAAACTGAATGCATTTTATTTAGTGCTCCTGGTGACACCAGCAACATCCTTCCCAGTCCCAGTGTTGGTTTTCCCCTCCCCCATTTCAACCCGGTGGTCAGAAATCTTGGAGTGCAGCTTGACTCCAACTTAAAGTTTGATAAACAGATCAGTTCTGTTGTCAAGACCAGCTTCTTTCAGCTCCGACTGCTCTCCAAAGTCAAGTCATTTCTCAGCCGTGGTGATCTGGAGAAGGCCATCCATGCCTTTGTGACCTCCAGACTTGACTATTGTAATGCTTTGTATGTTGGTATTAATCAATCCTCCATCTCCCGTTTACAGCTTGTACAGAACTCTGCCGCGCGCTTTTTGACCAACACACGAAAATATGAACACATCACTCCTGTCCTGTCCTCTCTACACTGGCTCCCGGTTCAGTTCAGGATACAGTTCAAGCTGCTCCTGTTTGTTTTCAAAGCTCTGAATGGACTTGCACCTCTCTACATCTCAGAACTTTTGAAAGCCCATCAGCCCGGCAGAGATTTACGATCTGCCAGTCAACACCTGCTGGAGGTGCCTCGCTCAAGGTACAAACAATGGGGAGACCGGTCATTTTCTGTTGCCGGCCCAAAAGCCTGGAACAGCCTCCCCCTTGAGCTGCGTGCCACCTCTGATCTGACTCTGTTCAAAACCAGACTGAAGACCCACTTGTTCAAAAAAGCTTTCAGTGTGTAACTTTTATTACTTTTGGTATTTTAATATGTAGCATTTTTTATTTCCATTGCCTTTTTATTTCCACTTGTTCAAATAAGCTTCCAGTGTGTAACTTTTATTACTTTTGGTATTTTAATATGTAACATTTTTTATTTCCATTGCCTTTTTATTTCCACTTGTTCAAAAAAGCTTTCAGTGTGTAACTTTTATTACTTGTGTTATTTTAGTGTTATTTTAGTATGTAGCATTTTTTTATTTCCATTGCCTTCTTTTATTGCTGTTGTTTCTTATTCTATTTTCATTGATTTATTGTTCCAGTTTATTCATCTTTTTATCCTGTTAAGCACCTTGGTCAATGCAAGGCATTGTAGGAAGGTGCTATACAAATAAAGTTTATTATTATTATTATTATTACTACTTGTAGCAGTTTTTCACATGGCGCAGGGCTTCAGGGTACAGATCCTGTAATCCAGTTTCTTCCCACAGAACAAAAACATGCAAACAGTATTTGGCTAACTGGTAACTCTAATTGTCTCTAGGTGAGAGTGGGAGAGTGAATGGTTGCCTGTCTCATTTGTCTCTGTCCCTGTGGTGGACTTGCGACCTGTCCAGGGTGTCCTCCGCCTCTCACACAGTGATTGCTGGATATGGGTACCAGTAACCCCAGGACCCGAAAAGGCAGAAACAGGTAACATTAATGGATTGATAGATGGATGGATAGCTGCAGACAATTAAAGTACTTCTGCTGATATCATTGATGGGTTTTTTTTAAAAGTGGAAGGTCTGCACATTCATATCCTTTATCTTCCAAAAAAAAAAGAGTCCATGTTATTAATTACTTTGTATTATTGATTTAAAATGTTGCTTGTAGCTCTACTTTGGATCTGTTGTGTGCAGATGGGCACAGATGCATAATGATGACACTTTGTTTTCCAAAAAAAAAAAAAAAATCATGGTATGGCAACATTTATTGCTGATAGAGGAATTTTAGAGGCTGAAATCAAAGTTTTGATCCAAAAGATGGAAGCCGTAATTTTGTTCTTCCTCTTTTCTCAATAAGAAATAAAACAAAACAAAATAAATCTATTGAGAGCTAAACTGTCAGTGTTGCAGACAAACAGCTGGTTAGGAACCGCAAAGTTGCCAAGAAACAAAAGGTCTGGTGTAAAAGGGGCGTCCGTGGTGTAGTGGTAATGGCAGTCGTCCCCCGATCGGAAGGTTGAAGGTTCGAATCCCGGTTCCCCACACCATGTGTCGTTTTGTCCTTGGGCAAGACACTTAACTCCGAGTTGCTCCCGGTAGGACTGGATGGCACCTTGCATGGCAGTCTGCCGCCACCGGTGTATGAATGCGTGGATGGTTGGTATTGTAAAGCGCTTTGGGGTCCCTCATAGGGGGCTGGAAAGTGCTATATAAATAAGCTCCATTTACCATTTACCATAAAAATTAGATGTAAGGAAGAAGAGCATCTGTGAAACAGAGTGAGCGAGCCACAGGTGGTGTAAGTAAGCTGGAGCAGAGGATAGCTGTTATTGAGATGGTTTCTTATTTGACCTCAGGCCATCTGAGGTATAGTCAGAAGTATTCCTCACACGCGTCCATTACTCAAACTTTAAGGACAAGTATTTCAACCTGTTCCAATCAACACACTTCTCAGCTCTACAAAACTAATCTACACAGCAGGTTGGACCCACAAACACAAAATGGTTACTGTTTATGATTGTGAAGCGGAAACGTGGGATTCTGGGGACAGGCATACACAGTGACAATCAGTGGAGTAAATTGTTTTATAGAAAAAGGTAAACTACCATTTAAGGAAAAGAAGGCTTTGTGTGTTACTACAAATGGATAAACAGTATACTTAAGCATAATCTAGGAAACCTTAGCCAGGAGGAGAACAAATAGGAGCAGCAAATTCTTGTTAATGTCAAAAGTTGAATCCTGGACAGAATCACAGAGCTGGATGTGTTCGTGATGGCAATAAAACTGGTCAGCCATGTAAGGAAAGCTTTTACTGCACTTATACCGTTGGTCTGCTCTTTGAGGTAGGGATAGATAAAAAGCTCAGAATGTAAAAAAGATCAACCAGAAACTATTAGAAATGTCTGTAAAATGAGGAGATAAATGGTTTGATTTGTCATCTAATGGTCATTTAACTGTTTAACTTGCTCTATGATTGTGTGTGAACATGTAAACACATTGAGAAGATCTTCCATAGTCACACAGCAACAGCATGAAATAATTACAACCAGATTTATGATTAATTTATTTGTTTTATTTACACTTTTAGACCTAGCATACTGTAGTTTGTGCCAGCTGGCACTGTTTTTGTGATGACTCAGGGTGCTGTGACCATTTATGAAAAACGTTACAATTAAAACGAGAAGGAAGATGTTCTTTTTTTATTTAAGTCAAGTTAATTTTATTTCTTCTTTTATTTCTTCTTAGTCACCTGTCGTATTTAAAATTAATTTTAAAAATTTGGTCTTAACTTTTAGAGATTTAAATGGAAAGGCCCCACAATACATCACTGAAATGTTGGCTCCTTAGGTCGTTTTTGCAACTCATAGTCCGGTAGACTTGGTTTGATTGGGGACCAAAATTTGTCTAATTTGTTTACATTTTCAGCTGGTGTGGTTTGCATTCACACTGCAGTGAGTCAGTCGAGCCAACCTGTTGCCCCCCTCACCTGTGGTGGCGCTGTACCAAGAACTACTGAAGGAAACGGCACGAAAACCTCTGAAGAAGACACTGAGCGCAATTTACAGTACTTCTGGAAATAAAAACAAAAATGGAGTGGTATCAAATTTGAGTGGTTTTAGGATTTCGGTTTTGTCTATGGCACATGTGCCAAACAAACATTTTTCAACAATAGACTCAGCATGAGCATAAGATGAGGCAGAAGACCATAAAGAATGTTGTTTTTCCCACAAGGTGGCTGAGACAGCTCCATATGAGGTAAGAGAAATACGTGTTTGTTTTGGTTGTATTTGCACAGATTAAAGTGGACTAAACAGGGCTGGTGTGAATGCACCCTTATTCTTGAGCCCTCACCCTTCGGTCTTCAGTGCTGAACCTCCTAAAGGTCCCTAAAGCCCCATTCACATGGGATTAGTTTTACCTACGGACCACATGCTATTTGTAATAATTATGGATTTGTCTGTGTTGTTAAACCGTGTGAATAGGCCACATCAGTAATTTGCTAAGTAACAATTCCCCCGCATATTACCTACTATATTTAGCTGAACTCCGAGGTCTTGTGATAATACTAATCCAATGTGAATAGGCATCTCTGTGACTTGGACAGAAATGGGTGGGATCCGAGATGTAATTAGGTTTTTTTTTTTGTTTAAGCAAAAATCATTTGGAAAAATATAGAACAAGGCTATTTTAAATGAAGGCGATGCTCGCTTCAGCTTTTATGCTGCTACTTATTTTAACACAAATGATATCAGGTGCAGAGATGAACCCATGATCAGGTGACCCATCCATCCATCCATCCATCCATCCATCCATTATATTTACCTGCTTCTTCCTTTTTGGGTAGCAGGAGTTGCTGGTTCCCATGTCCAGCCATCATTGTGCGAGAGGCAGGGGACACCCTGGACAGGTCGCAAGTCCATTTCAACCGACAGGTCAGCGGACGCATGAATGCTGAAGCGTGCGGCTGGTGACAGGTTGTCCATCTGAGCTTAACGTTTTAGTTGTTGTTGTTGTTTTACCTTTTAAACCAACCGGATCTGCCTCCTCCTCAACAAGTAGATTAACACAATTTTATATTGTGCGTTATTTAGTTTTCTTTGTGCTGATTCATAAAACCACATCAAAGCCTAAGACTGGCCCGGCCTACACATTAAGCACATTATTATGGACCGGCTCGGACATGACAATGCAACACTAGGTCCTTCTATTCTTGCTATTGTGAATAGCAGTTTATCCTCAGGTGTGGTCCCAAAAACCTTTAAACATTCTGCTGTCCAGTCTCTACTGAAAAAACCTAACCTTGACCCCCTCAGTGGTGTCCAACTTCCGGCCTGTCTCCAGACTCCTATTCACATCTAAACTACTGGAAAAATTGTTGAGTCTCAGTTAAAATGTTTCTTGGACGACCACGCCATCCTAGAGTTGTTCCAATTTGGCTTCAAGTCTCTCCATAGCACTGAAACTGCTCTACTGAAGGTTTTTAATGACATTTTCATAGCCACAGACGCAGACGCAGGTGATTCTGTGCTGCTTGTCTTATTGGACCTTACGTCTGCTTTGGACACCATCGACCACAACATCTTCATTTCTAGGCTGGAGCAGTGGGTGGGCATCACAGGGTCAGCCCTCAAATGGTTTGAGTCCTACCTCTCGGACAGAACCTTTTGTGTCAATATCAACAATTTCAGTTCAGCATCTACATCGCTTCCGTGGGGGGTACCGCAGGGGTCCATCCTCGGTCCCCTTCTCTTTTCCTTATACCTGCTGCCACTAGGTGCTATTTTCCGCAAACACAACATAGCCTTTCATTTCTACGCCAATGATTGTCAAATGTACTTCCCCTTGAGGCACAGAGGCTCATGCTCTATTCAACCTCTTCTTGACTGCCTGGTCGACATCCATGATTGGATGGCTTCAAGCTTCTTAAGTTTCAACGAGAAGAAGTCTGAAGTCATGTTGTTCCACCCCAATGGCTCACTCACGAACCACGACATTGACCTTTTCTCTCTAGCCCCGCTAGAGAAACAACGGGTCACTAATCTGGGAGTGATAATGGACCCTTGACTGAAACTTAGTCATGTAAAGAAAGTTCATTCTCAATCGTCCAGGTATCAAACTAACTACTAAAAAGAAACTGTCCAGATGAACTGATTGAGAATGAGCGGATTTGATACCTGGATGATTGAGAATGAACTTTCTTGTCTTGAACCACCTTGGACATGTCTGCCTGCCTGGGAGGAGTCGACGAGGGACAGGACAGCCCCCAGAAACCATCTTGGCTACAGCAAACTGGTTGGTCCACTTAAGTTGTTTACTTGGTGGGGTAACTTCAGTGTGCTTGGGACTACTCTGACTGACGAAGCCCTCTGGAGTGAGGGTGAAACGTTTCTACTAAAAAGAAACTGTCCAGATGAACTGACTGAGAATGAGCGGATTAGTCATGTAAACATGATTGTTAAATCCTACTTTTTTCAGCTAAGGTGGCCATCTAAGCTGAAGCCCATACTATCCAAAAAGAACCTTGAGACACTAATCCATGCTTTCATAACATTGAGGCTCGATTAATGCAATTCATTCTGTTTGGAATCAGTCAGTCCTCCATTGCACATCTACAGCTGGTCAAAAATGCTGCAGCTCGATTTTTAACTGGTACAGGCCATCGTGAGCACATCACACCAGTTTTGGCCTCCCTGCACTGGCTACCCATTCACCTTCGGATCCAGTTTAAAATACTCATGCATGTTTTTAAATCTCTGAACAGTTCCGCTCCACCTTATCTCACTGATCTTCTGCAGCCATATGTCCCACCGCGCTCTCTGAGGTCAGCAGACCAGATGCTTCTGTCAGTCCCAGAAACTCATTGTAAGCTCAGAGGTGACAGGGCTTTCTCAGCTGCAGGTCCAATACTGTGGCATGAGTTGCCACTGAGTGTCAGGCAGGCTCCCACACTCACAGTATTTAAGTCTCGCTTGAAAACCCACTTCTATTGTCTTGCCTTTAACACGGTGTGATTTGCTTTGATCTTCTCTGTACTATACATGGTTGGCCATTTTACAAAGTAGTTAGTTTCTCTTGCTATATATATATAATTCATAAGCGGGTTTGTGCTATTTTTATTTAAAATGCAGTACCGCTAATAACTAATTATCTATCAGTAAAAACGAAATAACGTATTTAAGGGCATTTAAGACCAAAAAACATGCTTGTTAGGCTGATTGGTGACTCTGAATTGACCCTAGGTGTGAGTGTGGGAGTGGATGGTTGTTTGGTGTGAGTGAGACAGGTCCCTCTTGTAAATGAGTCCCCGTGACTCAACGAGGCTAGCCTGTATAAATAAAGGTTGAATCAATGAATGAATGAATTTTACCTCAAATTGTGCTCCAGTGGAATAAAAATAAATTATCCCGCAAAAAAAGCTCAGTATTTCTTTTATTTATTTATTTATTTATGAACCAGAAACTGAAAGTCACATTTAGGATTCAGGAACAGTTGAACCAAAACAAACAGATTGTTTTAAGTAAATTCCAGGGGCCAAGATGGTGTAGTGGCAGGGGAACCGACTTGGGACCCGAAGGACCCAGGTTCGAACCCCAGTCACGGCATAACTTGTGGTGTGTTTGAGCAGCACATCTCATCCCAATTGCTCCCCGGGGCAGCTTTCTATAGCTGCCCACTGCCCCACCTGGTGATGATTGGGTTAAATGTAGAGTCAAATTTCGTCTTGTATGGAAACATACACAGATGACAAAAATGTGACATTATTATTATTTAAAAAAAAGACATCTCGAGCCGTTCAGAACTTGGACGTCGTTGAAAAGTAAAAATAAACTAAAATCAGTCAAACTCACTGTAGGAAAGTTGTAAGTTAAGGGTGTAATATTTTTACTCCGCACAGAGTTTGAAAGCTCTTTAAACTTTGGCTGCAGTGTTTCCTCGAAATGCACAGCAAGAAGTTAGAACTTTTATTTTGAAATGATCTAATCAGTCAAAATTGGCAAATTTTTGATGTGCAAACACTCAAAAAGAGTGAACCATTTTAAAAAGAAATGTTAAAGCTTCCTCGTTATACCATACCATACCATTTTATTTATAGAGCACTTAAAACAGCGACAAGGCCAATCCAAGTGCTGTACAAACAAACAAACAAACAAACAACAGGCAACATACAAAATGAAGTAAAAAAAACAAACAGAATATAGACATAAAATTGTCGCAGATAATAAATATGATGACCAAACACAGATCATCACAGGGCGGCCGTGGCGTAGTGGTAATGGCAGTCGTCCCCCGATCGGAAGGTTGGCGGTTCAAATCCCGGTTCCCCACACCATGTGTCGTTGTGTCCTTGGGCAAGACACTTAACCCCGAGTTGCTCCCGGTAGGACTGGAAAGCACCTTGCATGGTAGTCTGCCACTACCGGTGTATGAATGTGTGTAGCATTCAATGTGTGTAGCACTTTGAGATTTTCACTAATGAAAAGTGCATTATAAATTGAATTCATTATTATTATTATTATCATCTGGTGTTGAAAGCAACGGAATACAGGTAGTCCTCGACTTACGACGGAGATCCGTTCCTGCGCGGCGGCGTAAACCGATTTTTGACGTAAGGCGAAATATACGTACATACTGCACCATATACATGTACAGTACTGTATTTTACCAAGCACTTAGCCTATCCTAACACAGTACCCTACATAATTATCAAAAAACACATACATTTGAGAGCAATGTACAGTGCAAAAACAGTTAATAGCCTACTTTGATGCTGGTGACATCGTCCACCTCAGTCCATCCTCCGTATTCTCTATTCGTTTACGACGTAAAACCGCCGTCAACTTCGGTCCAGAGCGTTTACAGGAAGGTCTGTTAGCATGTTAGCTCGTTGCTGAACCACCTCAATAGTCAGCTCTGGATGTGGAGGAGGAGCGGTTCGACTCCCGAGTCTCCTGGAGAACTGAACTTCTCACCCTGTCTCTAAGGGAGAGTCCAGCTGTCCTGCAGAGAAAACTCATTTAGACCTCCTGGGTTCACATTCTCATTCTTTCAGTCTCTACCCCAGAGGAACGTAGACCAACCAGTAGGGGTGGGCGATATGGCTCAAATATTATATTGTGATATTTCAGAGCATTCTGACAATAACGATACATTTCGTGATATAACAAAAAAGTACTAATACAAAAAAGGTTGACAGAAATGATATATTTTTTGACAAATGGAGTTAATAAGTTAACTTAGGTTCGGGAGCAGGGCCACGCCCAAATCACGCCTCCAATTATCCCACGCAACCTACTTATACCTCGCTCACCTATTCATCTCATCTCAGTTCGTTACGTTTTGTCAACGGCGCTTCTACTCACCATGGACGACGCTTTTTCATTCATCCTCCACTCTGTTTCCGAGGGTCTCTTCGGAGTTCCATCCACTGTCGACGAGTCCCCTCCTTCTGTTGCCAGTCGGGCTCCAGGCTCCGTTTTCGCGACTCAAGCTAAGTATTTTCAATCCTCGGACTCGGTCCCTAACTATTTCATTTGCTGTTTCTCACCCTTCCGGAGTCTATCCGCCGCTCGCATCTATTTCTCGTTTCTGGTCGACCCGAGGCGTCAGTCAACCTGCTCGTTTCCTGGTCCTCAGCGTCTCTCGCCGGCTCTCCGTACGACCGCTTCTCTGCGTTCCTCTTCCAGTGTTATTCCGACACGCCAGCTTCTCGAGCCGTGTTCCGTTGCCAGCTTTCGGCGCTCTCTCCGCTAAATGGGAATCCCTTTCAGCAGTTCTGACAATGGATTGTGTCTTTATTCAGCTCCTTTCCTCCTCGGCGCCTCGACTGCCACCAACTTTACCGTCATCTGAACTACCCGCGGCCGCGACTTATGTTCCAGCTTCCGCTTCCGCTTCCAATCTGTGTTGCCAGATCTCGCGTCGAAAACAAGCGACCAGCCCAAACCAAGCCCAACTGGCTGCCCACCCCGTTGTGTAAAACGACGGCCATTTTTTGTCAGTATGCATTTTTTGGGCATTACTGTACATATAACCAGCAACGTTTTGCTTGCACTTTGAAGAACCTATCCACTCTAAAAATTAATTATAAAATAAATTAGAATTGATATCAATAAACCATAAATGATAAAATAAATATAAATTACATTTTGCATACTTGCACAACTTAATCCCATGAAACCTCTTGGAATCGTTTGCAGAGTGTTGACAACTTTGGACATTGACGACAGAATCTTGAAGGATGCGTACAAATAAAATGAATAAAATAACTAAGATAAATAGAATAAAACTGTATGGTAATCTCATAGTTGAGCTAAGTCAACATACTACTTTCTTTAATCTCTATCCTGAATCATGCTTAAGTGTGCGCTCTGTCTCCCATTCTTTATTATATTTTCCCGTATTTCCCCTATTTATTGTAGCTAATTTTAGCGTGGTCTTGTCACTCTAGACAAAGAATGAAGTGCTAAGATTAACAAGCCCAAGCAAGCGGCTTAGCATTCCAAACAAGCCCAAGACACCACAACGATCGACTCACCAAATTTATGTGTATCAGACAACAAGCTCACGTTTGCTTGTTAAGCAGACTTGGCTGCTATTCTTCCAACGTCTACCGTGACGTCATTTCGTCATCGACTGTAGGACTTCTCGTCATGGCGACAGCTCCCCCAGTGGGAGCCGGGTCACATTACCGCCTGTACCCGTAACCTCTTTCTTAGTACTTTCTCAGCTTTTTCCAACGTCTTTCGGTCCCCCCTTCGCAGGTTCTACGAAATCACCACCCATCCCTCATCATCATTCTCTTCTTCCAATCATTCCGATCCGGTTTCGACTTCTTTTCCATTGCCCATGGCTTCGGCTCGGACATCTGCTCCGAGCGACCGCAGGGCCTTCCATCGTGGCGGCAGCTCCCCCCAGTGGGTGCCAGGTCACATTGCCACCTGTACCGCAACCTCTTTATCTGTACTTCCCCTGCTTTCTCCAACGTCTTTCGGTCCCGGCCTTCGCAGGCTTCGCAGCGTCGCCATCCATCCCTCCATCTACACTCCCTTCTTCCCATCATTCCAATCTGGTTTCAGCTGCTTTTCAACCGCTCGCGGCTTCACCTCGGACACCTGCTCCAAGATCCCGCAGGACCTTCTGTCATGGCGACTGCTCCCCCCAGTGAGAGCCAGTTCACATTGCCGGTCGTGCCCGCAACCCCTTTATCGGAACTTCCCCAGCTACTCTACCCCCTCCACTCTTCCCATGCCTCCTTTCTTGTTGGCTCCCCGTGCAGGGGTCTTCGCATCACGCGCCCTTTCGCACTCTCCTTCGGCGACTTCCGTTCGCTCCATTCGTCCCTCCTTCCTCCCGTCCCCTCATCCTGTCACCCCCATTTCCTTCATCCTTACTTCCCTCACCCCTCCGTCCCTTCATCCCTACTTCCCCTCGTCCTTACATCCCTCACCCCTTCATCCCTTCATCCTTACGTCCCCACCCCTCCATCCCTTCATCCCTACTTCCCCTCATCCCTACGTCTTTCCTTCATCCCCACATCCCTTCATCCCCACATCCCTTCATCCCCTCCTCCCTTCTCCCATACTTCCTCCTTCATCCCATCATCCCTTCCTCCCTTCAGCCCCTCATCCCTCATCCATCCATCATCTTCAATGCACTTTCACGCGGCCTCAGCTGACACAAAGTGCTGGACGTCATCACTAGTTGTCATCATCCTCTTCATCATGGTGATTTCACACAGCCTCAGCTTACCTATGTGCTGACCATCGTCATCCTCGTCGTCACGGTGCTTTCACGCAGCCGCAGCCGTTACTACGTGCTGACCCTCATCATCTTCCTCTTCATCACAGTGCTTGTCGCAGCCACAGCTGTACCAAAGTGCTGACCATCGTCGTCTCATCATCATCATCATTATCTTCAAGGCGCTTTCACACGGCCACGGCTATATCGGCATGCTGTCAGTCATCATCCTCGTCATCGCCGTGCTCTCCCGCGGCCACTGCATCACGAAGTGTTGACCAGCCCAACACAAGCAATCAGATCTTCATCCCCTCATCCCTTCCTCCCTACAGCCCCTCTTCCCTCATCCATTCGTCATCTTCTGGGCACTTCACATGGCCTCGGCTGACACGAAGTGCTTCACACAGCCACAGCCGTACCATGTGCTGACAGTCATCATCATCCTCGTCATCTCGGTGCTCTCACGCAGCCGCTGCGTCACAGAGTGTTCAGATCTTCGTCCCCTCGTCCCTTCCTCCCTACGGCCCCTCATCCCTCATCCCTCGTCCCTCATCCTTTCATAATTTCTGAGCGCTTGACACGGCCTCGGCTGACACGAGGTGCCGTACATTGTCAATCGTCATCCTCATCGTTTTAGTGCTTTCACACGGCCGCTGCCGTACCTACGTGCTGACCATTCATCATCATCCTCGTCATCTCTGTGCTTTCACGCTGCCACTGCTGTGACGAGGTGCTGACCATCGTCATCATTGTCTTCGAAGTGCCTTCACTCAGCCACAGCTGTAACAACGTGCTGTCCATCATCTTCGTTATCTTCATTGCGCTTTCGCACGGCCACGGCTGTAACGAAGTGCTGACCGTCTTCATCATTATCTTCAAAGCGCTTTCACACAGCCATGGCTGTTGCGAAGTGCTGACCATCATCATCGTCTTCAAAGCGCTTTCACGCAGCCACTGCTGTAACGAAGTGCTGACGTTCATCATCTTTATCTTCGAGGCGCTTTCACCCAGCCACAGCTGTTACGGAGTGCTGACCATCATCATCTTCCTCTTCATCGGTGTTCTCACGCAGCCGCGGCGTGGCTAAGTGTTGACCGTCGTCTTCATCGTCTTCTTCTTTGTCATCGTCGACATCTTCGTCATTTTCATAGTCATCGTCTTCATCATCGTCATCATCCTTTGTTCTTTCGGCTTAGCTCCTCGCTCCCC
>JBBPBX010003381.1:34547-45760 GCA_038048925.1 Garcialebias charrua
CGGTCGGTCGGGAAAGCTGTGGTCGGTCGGGAGAGCCACTCGGTCGGTCGGGAAAGCTGTGGTCGGTCGGGAGAGCCTCGGTCGGTCGGGAAAGCTGTGGTCGGTCGGGAGAGCCTCGGTCGGTCGGGAGAGCCACGGTCGGTCGGGAGAGCCATGGTCGGGACCGGAGCTCTATAAAGAGCCTCTCTCTGGTCGGACTCGGTACCAGCTTCAAGCCCAGAGAGCGAGCAGCGGAAGCGAGGTGCATCAGAACTTCTGCCGGTCCTGCAATCTGATCATTCTGCTTAACGGAACCTCATATAGTCTAGGTAAGGTAAGCAGCAAAATTATTATTATTATTATTATTAATATTATTATTATTATTATTATTTAGCTAAAAGCAAAGCTACCGGGTCCTGTGAGTTTTAATCTGTCCGATATGCATAACCAGAAAGATCAAATGGTTATGTATTTTTATTATGTGCAATTTAAATATTAGTCTCTTTGTACAATGTTTTTTGATTACATACTGATGATCTTTATACAAGATAACACCGTGGTGCGCGCGGCTGTGATTTTTGTGTGGGCGATATCGCTCAACTACTTTATTGTGATATTTCACAGAATTCTGACGATAACGATAAATTTTGTGATATAATGAAATCATAGTTATTTATTTGACAAAATTAACTTAACACGTTGCTTTGCAGTATTATATAAAATAAAAATAAAAAAGGGGTAATTTTACTGAAATTACTTTATTTAGTAAAGTATTCAGTCTCCAAGTATATTAAAAAATAAAAATGATCCTTCTCTTATTTAGATTGAAAAAGTCTGCACAAACTAGATCAACAAAAACCACCACAAAAACTAACGTGCAGGTGAAGTTTCACAAAACAACTAAATAAAATGAAACTTAAATGTATTGTGACATGATGTTTGAACTATGCATAAAATTGCACAACATATATATGTTGTATCATTCAACTATGTTCGATTGTACAAGCAAAATGATAAATCAATTAAATTTTGATTAAAAAGTGATTTTAAACTTTGCGCCGTGTTTCTTCACGGGAAATCCGATTACACGCGAATGCAACATCTGTGACGTTGTATCAGGTATGTGGCGGGAGCGTCGCAGGGCTCTTGAGTGGATAAATCCTGGGAGCTTTTGAGCAAATTCATCAGCGCTCTGGAGCAGATGCATCGTGGAGCTCTGGAGCCTCATAATGCCTCTGCTCAAAGGCAGATGCCAACCAATTTTGAAAATGTTCAGCCTCCTCCCACTGCAGCTCTTGATAGACAGCAGGATTCAGATGTGGCCAGTCCATGGCCAGAGACTAAACACTACAAACATAAAAAGAAACTTCTGAAGAAAGTTTAAAAAATATATGTACGTCCCACATTATTCAGGTATTTAAAGAATATAAATTATTTTGGGAGGTCAAGAGAGGTTTAGTCTGGTTTAATGTCCGAGCGAGAAAAAAATGGTTCTGTCTTTTTAAACCATTTATACAAACATCTGTTTCAGTTTTCTGGTGTGTTAACAAGCATGCTTTACAGCATTACAGGTGCTCCCCGACTTACGACGTCATCGACATACGACGTTCCGGACTTACGAGCGGACTAACGAACAGTAAAGTTGTACAGAACATACAGAAAATACAGCACTGGTATGTGTTTTTAGATGAAAGTGTGTTAGCTAACCATTTGTAAACAAAGTTCTGTATATGTTTATGAACCAGTATGTACGTTTGTGTTTAAAAACGGGTGTTCGTAGTAGCGCTAGCATACATTTTCCGACTTACGACCGAAAATCCAGACTTACGAACAACACATGTTTCGTGTTCCAACGTACGAATTTTCGTCTTACGAGCGCCTCGTAGGAACGGAACTCGCTCGTAAGTCGGGGAGCACCTGTAATTTGTTTTCTGCTTATTTTGAACACTTAGTTGGTAACAAGATTTATCGAAATTTAATCAAACAACTTCATATACAGTAGTCCCTTGCTACTTCGTGGTTCGACTTGTAGACTCGTTCTTTTGCTGTTTTTCAAAGTAAGAGTGGTCATGACACACGATTGGCTGATTGATGCATGAACCACATGAGCGGCATCAATGAATTGTTTATTTTAAATATTACAGTATTTAAATTTAAATGTCATTTACACAGAAGGAGGGAGACTGGGAGTGAAACTTGAACTTGGACTTTTGTACCCCTATTCCAGTTTTTCACTTGTTGTGGGGGACGTGGTCCCCTAAACCCCATGATAAACGAGGGACTACTGTATGCTGTGTCAAAGGTTCGGTTGGGTAAAGGTGGTCCAGTTGTTTGTTTCATCCATGATCAACAGATTTCAGTTTATTTATACTGTACTGTATAGTGCAAAATCACAACAAAGTTGTCTCAGGGCACTTTACATGAGCATTCACATACATAGAAAAGCCAATTAGTAAAGTTTTCTATCTAAGGAATGTCCCTCTTTTACTCCCCAACGTGTCTAGATTTGTCCAGAGAAGTTTTAAGAAGTCATGCCGAATCTTCACGTTTTGGGTCAAGCGCTCGGGGCCATCCTCCGTCACTATATGCTGATGTTCACCGAAAATCTAGAAGAGCCACGATACCAACTGCTCGTCTTAAGTTTCGGCCCTCGGTTTCAACTGTTTTTAAACTACGATGAGTCTCACGGACTAATGCTGAACATTGATGTTTGGGGTCAGAGGCTGGGTGCCATCTTCCTGTACAATGTGGTGGTGGCGTGGTTTGTGGAGATTCAAGAAGAACCACCAAACTGGCTGACTGGCTTTTGTTTCGGCCCAGGGTTTCAGCTGTTCTTTAGCTACGAGCATCCCCACGGGCTAATGCTAAACTTTAATGTTTGGGGCCAAAGAATCGCTGCCATCTTCCTCAGCAGGGTGCTGATGCAGATGTTCTCAGAAACCAGCTCTGGTTAAACAACACCAGGACCAGTTCGGTTGAAGTGAACTCTGGCGCAGTTTGAATGCAGTGTGAATGCAAGCAGACGGGAGACTGTGCCAAAAGCAGGAAGTGGACTACAGCGCAGGGCATTCTGGGTAAATACAACCAAACCAGACGTGCATTTCTCATACAGAGCCGTCTCAGCCGCCTGTGATAACCAACATTCTCCGTGGTCGTCTGCCTCATCTTCTGCTCATGATGAGTCCACTGTTGAAAAATGACAAAGCAGAAATCCAAAAACCACTGAAATTTGACGCCATGCCGTTTTTGTTATTTCCAGAAGAAGGTCTTCTTCAGTGTAGGGATGGCTGTTTTCTGTGTTTTGTCTCCCTCTGTTGGTCGCTAACCATCCCTACACCCGTCTTGGTACAGGTGTCCTGTGTTTGCTTAATGAGTCTTAGACTGTATTTAAGTTGGCGTTTTGGCCTTTGCATTTGTCGGGTGATTGTCTGAGTTTCCCTCCTATCTGATGAGGTCATTATTTATGTAAGTAGCTGCCCTGTCAGCATCTTGATTTGTTCATTAAAAGTTTCATTATTTTAATATCTACGTTTCTGAGTCCTGCCTGCCTGCATTCTGGGTTTCTGCTCACTTCACCGGACACCACTCCCTGACATTATCACCCGACCATTTCAAGACAGCAAACCCGGCAGGATGATCACCCTCTTCGAGTATGCTGTACGTGAAGCGAAGAGGACTGCTCAACGCGAGGAAGAGTTGAGGAAGAGGAACTCGTTCGTGGGGACTCGCCTGGCGATCAGGTTGGAGCCTTTTTCCTCACCACCTCAAGATGCGGCAGCGACTCACAAAATAACTCCTGTTGTTCCGGAGGAGTTTCCAACACACCTCCGGGCTCGCCGCAGGAGTTACAGACGGCAGAACCGAGCCGGCTTCTCCGAACCCCAGCCCCGCCCACCTTCAAACTCTCTTCGCCAGCTGTCAGAGAAGCCGAGGAGAATTTCAAAGGGGGGGGCGTACGTCAGCCCTGTTGCCGGTCCGGCAGACGGAGGGTCTGACGGGGCTCAGCCGGTGAGACTTCTGCTGGAGGAGAAAGTTGTGCGCACCGGCGTGCTTAACGTAAAGGAGGAGGAAGTCAGCTCCAGTACTTTGTGGGACAGACTGATCGCTGCAGAGGAAACGATTTCCTCATTCACTGGAGCTGACAGCGACTGCTCGCCGGGGGCGTGGCAGCGTTTCCAGCAGGCATGGTCAGAGAGACGCGTGCTGCGTTCACGTCTGTTGGCTCCCTCTCAGCCTGACACACCTGTCAGCTCTGCTCCTTCTTCACCTGTCGGCTCTCCAGAAGCTGCTCAGCCCGACGCAACTCTGAGCTGTATGTCAGCTGCACCACATTTGGGTTCCAGGTCTTCCATGACGGCTGCACCAAGTTTGGTTTCCATGACAGCTGCACCTACAAGTTCACCTGGCAGCTCGGCAGCAGCAGCTTCACCTGGCCGCACCTCCTGGACTGGTTCTACTCCTGCTGAGACAGGACTGGTGTTCACCTCAGCTTCTCAGCCTGGTTCCATTCCTGCTGCTCAGCTGGATGTTTCTTCCAGTTCACCAACTCCGGTACCAGCTACAAGACTGGCCCCTCCTGTGCCGGCTCCCAGGTTGTTCTCTCCTGTGCCGGCTCCCAGGTTGTTCCTCCTGTGCCGGCTCCCAGGCTGGTCCCTCCGGTGCCGGCTCCCAGGCTGGTCCCTCCTGTGCCGGCTCCCAGGCTGGTGCCTCCTGTGCCGGCTCCCAGGCTGTTCCCTCCTGTGCTGGCTCCCAGGTTGTTCCCTCCGGTACCAGCTACAAGACTGGCCCCTCCTGTACCGGCTCCCAGGCTGGTCCCTCCGGTGCCGGCTCCCAGGCTGGTGCCTCCTGTGCCGGCTCCCAAGCGGGTTCCAGCTCCTGCTACGTTGGATCTTGCACCAGCCGCCGACCAACCGGGCCCATCAGAGGCAGTGTCTTTTTCTCTCTCCACAGACTCTGTTCTCGAGGTGGTCCTGGGTCCTGAGGTCCTCACTGCTCCATCTGGAGGCCTCACTCCCTTGGGGGACCTCGTCTCATCGGGGGTCTTCGCTCCTGAGGTCCTCACTGCTCCATCAGAGGTCCTCGTTCCATCAGAGGTCCTCGTTCCATCAGAGGTCCTCGTTCCATCAGAGGTCCTCGTTCCATCAGAGGTCCTCGTTCCATCAGAGGTCCTCGTTCCATCAGAGGTCCTCGTCCCATCAGAGGTCCTCGTCCCATCAGAGGTCCTCGTCCCATCAGAGGTCCTCGTCCCATCAGAGGTCCTCGTCCCATCAGAGGTCCTCGTCCCATCAGAGGTCCTCGTTCCATCAGAGGTCCTCGTTCCATCAGAGGTCCTCGTCCCATCAGAGGTCCTCGTCCCATCAGAGGTCCTCGTCCCATCAGAGGTCCTCGTCCCATCAGAGGTCCTCGTCCCATCAGAGGTCCTCGTCCCATCAGAGGTCCTCGTCCCATCAGAGGTCCTCGTCCCATCAGAGGTCCTCGTTCCATCAGAGGTCCTCGTTCCATCAGAGGTCCTCGTTCCATCAGAGGTCCTCGTCCCATCAGAGGTCCTCGTCCCATCAGAGGTCCTCGTCCCATCAGAGGTCCTCGTCCCATCAGAGGTCCTCGTCCCATCAGAGGTCCTCGTCCCATCAGAGGTCCTCGTCCCATCAGAGGTCCTCGTCCCATCAGAGGTCCTCGTCCCATCAGAGGTCCTCGTCCCATCAGAGGTCCTCGTTCCATCAGAGGTCCTCGTTCCATCAGAGGTCCTCGTTCCATCAGAGGTCCTCGTTCCATCAGAGGTCCTCGTCCCATCAGAGGTCCTCGTCCCATCAGAGGTCCTCGTTCCATCAGAGGTCCTCGTTCCATCAGAGGTCCTCGTTCCATCAGAGGTCCTCGTTCCATCAGAGGTCCTCGTTCCATCAGAGGTCCTCGTTCCATCAGAGGTCCTCGTCCCATCAGAGGTCCTCGTCCCATCAGAGGTCCTCGTCCCGGCTGGGGTCTCCGTCCCGGCTGGGGTCTCCGCACCAATGGAGGTCTTCGCTGCAGAGGCCCTCTCTCCAACTGGGGTCCTCGACTCTTCAGGGGTCCTCGTGTCTACGGAGGTCATCCTCTCATCACCTGCAGTCGTCTCGTCTCCTGCAGTCGTCTCGTCGCCTGCAGTCGGCGCCACGGGGGTCCACACATCTCCAGGGGTCCCCGCCTCCCCTGATGATGGACTGCCTCATGGCCGACCTCCGGAACTGGCGGCTGGTGATGGACGGTCTCCTGGTCGTCCCCCGGACCCTGGTGGATGTTCTCTGGTGCCCGCCGCCCTGGCGGTTCCTCCCTCCGCCCGCCCTTGTGCTTTGGGGGGTGTTCCTTGGGACGCCGTGGGGCGTCCGTGGGGGGGAGGTACTGTAGGGATGGCTGTTTTCTGTGTTTTGTCTCCCTCTGTTGGTCGCTAACCATCCCTACACCCGGCTTGGTACAGGTGTCCTGTGTTTGCTTAATGAGTCTTAGACTGTATTTAAGTTGGCGTTTTGGCCTTTGCATTTGTCGGGTGATTGTCTGAGTTTCCCTCCTATCTGATGAGGTCATTATTTATGTAAGTAGCTGCCCTGTCAGCATCTTGATTTGTTCATTAAAAGTTTCATTATTTTAATATCTACGTTTCTGAGTCCTGCCTGCCTGCATTCTGGGTTTCTGCTCACTTCACCGGACACCACTCCCTGACATTCAGAGGTTTTCGTGTCGTTTCCTTCAGTGGTTCTTGGTGCAGCGCCACCACAGGCGAGGTGGGGGACAGGTTGGCTCGATTGACACAGTGCAGTGTGAATGTGAACCGCACCAGCTGAAAATGGAAACAAACTTTCCGAACGTTCCCAATCGAACCGAGTCTACCAGACTATCAGATGTGAAAACACCTCGATGACAAATGGAACGTTTCAACAAAAAAGAAACCGTCCAGAGGACCTGACTTAACTTGGTTGGATGTTGTACCTGGATTATTGAGCATGAACTTTGATGTCTATAACACAAACTGAACACCGCCAGCAACATCATGCTCTGCTCATATTCCTCACGCAAAAGGTACTGGAGCATCAGAGTCCGCTCCACAAGACAGCTGGCCAGCTGTATCCACTAGACTGTCAGGATGCTGGACTGTGTCCTCCACCTTCCACCTCTTCCACTGGACTGTGACCAAAAACTAAACATCCACCTGGACTGTGTTCACTACTGTGCCTGAATTGTTATTTTGTTGTATGAATGTTGTTTTTATTTTGTATTTAATTTTATTCAATGTCTGTATTCATTTTAATAAATTAGAGAGAAAAATAAAAGTAATATTGACTTTCCTGCTTGTCCTGAATCTGTGATGGAAATTGATGAAACAGAATGTTCTTTTTTTTTAAATTAAGAGGTAAGTTTTACGAATAAACCAGATGTGCATGTACAACCTGAGAACAAATTCATCAAGAACGGGTCAGATTGTATTTTTTTCTTTCTAATAAATCAAATGTCAAACTGAGGATGCCTTAGGACAGGGGTCTGCAAACTTTATGATCAAAAGAGCCATTTTACACCTTTGTTCACTAAATTAAAAGTGATCAGATCTGTGACAACCTGCAATGGTTATCAACTGGTGGCCCATGGGCTACTTTAGGTGGAGGGGGCTTTTGTGGCCATTAGGGGTGACATAATAAAGCAAATAATAATAATCTAATTTAGATGTTTACAATTTAAGACAAATGAAAAGAGATTCTTGTGTGTGGGGGTGGTGGTAGTTTTTTATTTATTAATAACTTTTAACTATGCAGACCTACGTATTTTTTATTGTGGAAAAATTAAGTATAGAAATAAAGCACAAAGTTAAAATGTGTTTTTTTTTTCCTCTTTGTACATGTTCCAGCAAAAGAAATAAGAGGAAAACTGCTAAAACTAGTCATTGTTTAAATAGTTTGTATAAAAACCAATAAAATTCAGTTTTATGTCAGTTTTGGTCAAAGCTTGAAAGAGCCGCTGCAGAGGAACCAAAGAGCCGCAGGTTGCAGACCCCTGCCTTAGGAGGACTTTGTTTCATCCTCACATCAAACTAGTAAATTAAAACATTGCTCAATTGGTTTGAGCTACAGGTGGCACAGTTGGTGGAGTTGCCGCCTCTCAAAATATTATGTTCAATGAGATAGGCCATTAGCTGATTATAAACTACCTTCTCAAGAATTTTCGAAACGAAGGGCAATTTTGTCTCTCCCGATAAATAAAAAGCTGTGCCTCTGCCTCATAGGCCTGGTCTTGGAGAATAGTTTGATATAAGATTTGTGTGGGTGGCTCAAAAGACCTGAAAGGTATTGAACAAAAGCAGTGATTTATGAAATAAACAGCTGTGCCTCATAGGCCTATTCTTAGATAGTAGTTTCATGGAAGTTTTGTGTGGGTGGCTCAAACGACCTGAACGGTATTGAACAAAAACAGTAATTTATGATATATGAAATTGTGAAAAATTACAAAATGCATAAAAATGATAAATAAAAAGCTGTGCCTCATAGGTCTGGTCTTGGAGAGTAGTTTGATGTAAGTTTTATGTGGGTGGCTCATAAGAATTGAACGGTATTGAGCAAAAACAGTGATTTATGATATATTAAATTGTGAAAAATTACCAAATGCAAGAAAATGATAAATAAAAAGCTGTGCCTCATAGGCCTGGTCTTGGAGAATAGTTTGATATAAGATTTGTGTGGGTGGCTCAAAAGACCTGAAAGGTATTGAACAAAAGCAGTGATTTATGAAATATTAAATTATCAAAAATTACAAAATGCATAAAAATTGAGAAACAAACAGCTGTGCCTTGTAGCCCTCGTCTTGGAGAGTAGTTTGACGTAAGTTGTGTGTAAGTGGCTCAAACGACCTGAACGGTATTGAGCAAAAACTGTGATTTATGACATACTGTATTATATTGTGAAAAAATTACAAAATGCATGAAAATTGATAAATAAACAGCTGTGCCTTGTAGCTCTGGTCTTGGAGAGTAATCTGATGTAAGTTTTTTGTTGGTGGGTCAAATCCTGTAAAATATATTATATTTTGTTTCTGAAGAGTGAATGCAGTCGAATATTTGTTGACGGTCCCTAAGCGAACCATGACGTCTCTGAGAAGGGGCAGACTCAGCACAGCTGCCCGAAATCAGACTCCATGAAGCGGACTGACGAGAGCAACGCACCGCTGAAGACACGGAGCTCGAATATCCAACGTCCAATGTGAAAATAACTTCACTGCAGTGTCAGACCGACAGAAGAGTTACATTTTGTAGGAAAATGTTTCCTCGAGGGTATTCAGAAGGTTTGCACTCTGGGCTACAAACAGAACTGGTTTCTCTCACTCGCCCAGGGGAAAGTCCCCGGACCCGTGGCAGAGAGTGCCCTGGATGAATCCAGTCTCGAGCTGTCGACACACACATCAGCTAAGATGTTCACTGGAACAGCTGTGCGATCACAACTCGAACATTGTCAGAGGAAAAAAAAAAATGTTTCCTCGATGTTGTAGTTTGTACTTTAGAGCGTTTAGGAGCGAATCGTGTAAACGGAGCTTCCGGTGTAAGCCCGCGACACTCAGACATAGACAGTGTTTTATACTCTACGTTTTTTGACGTTTGGAGTTTTTCTGTGGAGCTTTTCGCTGGGTTCGGAGCCGAAGACGGAAGCAGGAGACCAACCCCATCAGAAAAATCTTTTTTCGGTCTGATACGAGGCGGGACCATCGAGCCTGCATGTGTCTGTGGCTTCTTTCAAGACCTTCCCACCCTGCGCCACCTGACGTCATCATTAGTCACTTGGCCTCGGTCGGTCGGGAGAGCCTCGGTCGGTCGGGAGAGACATGGTCGGTCGGGAAAGCTGTGGTCGGTCGGGAGAGCCTCGGTCGGTCGGGAAAGCTGTGGTCGGTCGGGAGAGCCTCGGTCGGTCGGGAAAGCTGTGGTCGGTCGGGAGAGCCTCGGTCGGTCGGGAGAGCCTCGGTCGGTCGGGAGAGCCACGGTCGGTCGGGAGAGCCATGGTCGGGACCGGAGCTCTATAAAGAGCCTCTCTCTGGTCGGACTCGGTACCAACTTCAAGCCCAGAGAGCGAGCAGCGGAAGCGAGGTGCATCAGAACTTCTGCCGGTCCTGCAATCTGATCATTCTGCTTAACGGAACCTCATATAGTCTAGGTAAGGTAAGCAGCAAAATTATTATTATTATTATTAATATTATTATTATTATTATTTAGCTAAAAGCAAAGCTACCGGGTCCTGTGAGTTTTAATCTGTCCGATATGCATAACCAGAAAGATCAAATGGTTATGTATTTTTATTATGTGCAATTTAAATATTAGTCTCTTTGTACAATGTTTTTTGATTACATACTAATGATCTGTATACAAGATAACACTGTGGTGCGCGCGGCTGTGATTTTTGTGTGGGCGATATGGCTCAACTACTTTATTGTGATATTTCACAGAATTCTGACGATAACGATAAATTTTGTGATATAATAAAATCATAGTTATTTATTTGACAAAATTGACTTAACATGTTGCTTTGCAGTATTATATAAAATAAAAATAAAAAAGGGGTAATTTTACTGAAATTACTTTATTTAGTAAAGTATTCAGTCTCCAAGTATATTAAAAAATAAAAATGATCCTTCTCTTATTTAGATTGATAAAGTCTGCACAAACTAGATCAACAAAAACCACCACAAAAACTAACGTGCAGGTGAAGTTTCACAAAACAACTAAATAAAATGAAACTTAAATGTATTGTGACATGATGTTTGAACTATGCATAAAATTGCACAACATATATATGTTGTATCATTCAACTATGTTTGTTTGTTCAAGCAAAATGATAAATCAATTAAATTTTGATTAAAAAGTGATTTTAAACTTTGCGCCGTGTTTCTTCACGGGAAATCCGATTACACGCGAATGCAACATCTGTGACGTCAGGTATGTGGCGGGAGCGTCGCAGGGCTCTTGAGTGGATAAATCCTGGGAGCTTTTGAGCAAATTCATCAGCGCTCTGGAGCAGATGCATCGTGGAGCTCTGGAGCCTCATAATGCCTCTGCTCAAAGGCAGATGCCAACCAATTTTGAAAATGTTCAGCCTCCTCCCACTGCAGCTCTTGATAGACAGCAGGATTCAGATGTGGCCAGTCCATGGCCAGAGACTAAACACTACAAACATAAAAAGAAACTTCTGAAGAAAGTTTAAAAAATATATGTACGTCCCACATTATTCAGGTATTTA
>JBBPBX010003381.1:59022-69059 GCA_038048925.1 Garcialebias charrua
AATCCATGCCGCTCATGTGGTTCATGCATCAATCAGCCAATTGTGTGTCATGACCACTCTTACTTTGAAAAACATCAAAAGAGCAAGTCTATAAGTCGAACCACAAAGTAGCGAGGGACTACTGTATATGAAGTTGTTTAAATTTCGATAAATCTTGTTACCAACTAAGTGTTTAAAATGAGCAGAAAACAAATTAATGCAGTAAAGCATGCTCGTTAACACACCAGACAGTTGAAACAGATGTTTGTATAAATGGTTTAAAAAGACAGAACCATTTTTTTCTCGCTCGGACATTAAACCAGACTAAACCTCTCTTGACCTTCCAAAATAATTTCTATTCTTTAAATACCTGAATAATGAGAGACGTACATATTTTTTTTAAACTTTCTTCAGAAGTTTCTTTTTATGTTTGTAGTGTTTAGTCTCTGGCCATGGACTGGCCACATCTGAATCCTGCTGTCTATCGAGAGCTGCAGTGGGAGGAGGCTGAACATTTTCAAAATTGGTTGGCATCTGCCTTTGACATTATGAAGCTCCAGAGCTCCACAAGTCGCCTCCGTTCCAGAGTTCTGCGATGCATCTGCTCCAGAGCTCCTCAATGCTTCAGATTCAGAGCCCCGTGATACCGCAACGCCCCCAACCCAGAGCCCTGTGATAAGAGGGCTGATGAATTTGCTCAAAAGCTCTCAGGATTTATCCACTCAAGAGCCCGCGAAGCATACCTGTATGATCCAGAGTTCTACAATGCCTTTGCTCCAATGCTCCTCAATGACTGATTCAGGGCCCCGTGACCCCTCCGTTCCAGAGTTTTGTGATGCCTTTGCTCCAGAGCTCCACGAGGCCTCCACTCCAGAGCCCTGCGAAGCCTCTGTTCTAGAGTTCTGCGATGCTTCGCTCCAGAGCTCCGCAATGCTTCAGATTCAGAGCCCCGTGATACTGCAACGCCCCCAACCCAGAGCCCTGCGATAAATATGTTCCAGAGCCTTGAGTCGCCTCCGTTCCAGAGTTCTGCGATGCATCTGCTCCAGAGCGCTGATGAATTTGCTCAAAAGCTCTCAGGATTGATCCACTCAAGAGCCCCGCGAAGCATACCTGTATGTTCCAGAGTTCTACGATGCCTTTGCTCCAGAGCTCCTTAATGCCTCAGATTCAGGGCCCCGCGACCCCTCCGTTCCAGAGTTTTGTGATGCCTTTGCTCCAGAGCTCCATGAGGCTTCCACTCCAGAGCTCTGCGAAGCCTCTGTTCTAGAGTTCTGCGATGCTTCGCTCCAGAGCTACTCAATGCATCAGATTCAGAGCCCCGTGATACCGCAACGCCCCCAACCCAAAGCCCTGCGATAAATATGTTCCAGAACCTTGAGTCGCCTCCGTTCTAGAGTTCTGCGATGCCTCCAATCCAGAGCTCCACGGGGCCTCCACTCCAGAGCTCCACGAGGCCTCCACTCCAGAGCCCTGCAATGTCTCTGTTCTAGAGTTCTGCGACGCTTCAGCTCCAGAGATCCTCAATACTTCAGAATCAGAGCCCCACTACGCCTCTGCCCCAGAGCCTTGTGACGCCCCTGCCCCGCGACGCATGTTCAAGAGTTCTGCAATCCCTCTGCTCCAGAGCTCCTCAATGCCTGATTCAGAGCCCCACGACGTATACATGTATATGTAAACTTGAGACTTTGAGGAATGTAATAAGAAAATACATTTCTCATTGTTCAAGCATTAAGAAATAATTTGGGAAACGAACTAAAACAGGAAAGATTTAGTTTGATTAATGTCTAGACAGTGAGATAAAATGGTAATGCATCTTTTAAACAACATACGGAAACATCTGGGTTCAAATCTTTTTTTTAACTGCCCTCTAGTGTTCTTTAGTAGAAAAGCCAACCATGTTGAAATCCATTGAAAATGCATTTTAATCCGCTTCTTCCTTTTCATTTCGCGGGGTTCACCAGTAAACAGGTTTACAATGACCTACTTCCATTGGCTTGGCCCAAAGCAGGACGTCAATAGTGGATGGACCAGGCTGCTAGAGCTAGTTAGTATATCCGAGTCAGTAGAAGCAAAAAACTAATTGAACAAACAATAATTAATTTTAAAATGACAGGCAAAAAAAAAAAAAAGGCCTTATTTTCAGCTACCAGATCAGGTGGGCTCAGGGACCGGATTCTTCAGGATTCTTTTTTTTTTTTGGTGTTTAATAAGAAAAACTCTCATGGGTGTACTGATGTGGAAAAATGCTTCCCACCCCTTTTTTTCTTCCAAAAATAACAATAAAATCAATATTTTGTCTATTTTTTTAATTTTATTTTTACTAAAGGCCCTTAAGCGTTAAAATAAAAAAATAAAAACCATTAAAATTTGATATTTTTATTTCAGGCTGTCATAGCTCTAAAACGACTAGTTTATTGAAATTTATTTATTATTATTTTTTTATATATTTTTTTTTACAAATTGTATTTTAAGGCAGGTGCATTTAGAATTTGTAAGTGCATACCCAGTAATTCTATTCAAAAAGTGAAACTTGTATATTAAATTAATTCATTACACACAGACTGATATATTTCAAATGTTTATTTCTTTAAATATTGATGATAATAACTAATGAAAACCCCAAATTCAGTAACTCAGAAAATTAATTAATCAATTAATTAATTAATTAAGACCAATAAAAATAAAAGGCTTTTTAGAAATGTTGGTCAACTGAAAAGTATGAACATGAAAAGTACGAGCATGTAGTACTCGGTACTTAGTTGGGGCTCCTTTTGTCTGGATTACTGCAGCAATGCGGTGTGGCATGCCCAACGTAATGTTCTCTGATTAAAGTACATTTTGCATTTCCTTTGGAAATCAAGGTCCCAGAGTCTGGAGGAAGAGAGGAGAGGAACAGAATCCATGTTGCTTGAGGTCCAGTGTCAAGGTTCCACAGTCTGTGATGGTTTGGGGTGTCATGTCATCTGCTGGTGTTGGTCCACTGTGTTTTCTAAGGTCCAAGGTAAATGCAGCGTCTACCAAAAAGTTAGGTTTATAGACTTCATGTTTCCTGCTGCTGAACAACTTTATGGAGATGCAGATTTCATTTTCCAACAGGACTTGGCACCTGCACACAGTGCCAAAGTTACCAGTACCTGGTTTAAGGACCATGGTGTCCCTGTTCTTAAATGACCAGCAAACTCACCTGAAATTAACCCCATAGAAAATCTATGGAGTGTTGTGAAGAAGAAGATGTGATACACCAGACCCAACAATTCAGAAGAGCTGAAGGCCACATCAGAGCAACCATCCATCCATCCATCCATTTTCGTCCGCTTATCCGGGGTCGGGTCGCGGGGGTAGCAGCCTAAGTAGGGAGGCCCAGACTTCCCTCTCCCCAGCCACTTGGAGCAGCTCCTCTGGGGGAATCCCAAGGCGTTCCCAGGCCAGCCGAGAAACATAGTCCCTCCAGCGTGTCCTGGGTCTTCCTCTGGGTCTCCTCCCGGTGGGACATGCCCGGAACACCTCACCAGGGAGGCGTCCAGGAGGCATCCTAACCAGATGCCCGAGCCACCTCAACTGGCTCCTCTCGATGTGGAGAAGCAGCGGCTCTACTCCGAGTCCCTCCCGGATGACTGAGCTTCTCACCCTATCTCTAAGGGAGAGTCCAGACACCCTGCGGAGAAAACTCATTTCAGCCGCTTGTATCCGAGATCTCGTTCTTTCGGTCACAACCCAAAGCTCATGACCATAGATGAGGGTGGGAACGTAGATCGATCGGTAAATTGAGAGCTTTGCCTTTCGACTCAGCTCTCTCTTCACCACGACAGACCGGTACAGCGCCCGCTTCACTGCGGATGCTGCACCTATCCGCCTATCGATCTCACGCTCCAGTTTTCCCTCATTCGTGAACAAGACCCCGAGATACTTAAACTCCTCCACTTGGGGCAGGACCTCCTCCCCGACCCGGAGAGGGCATGCTACCCTTTTCCGGCTCAAGACCATGGCCTCGGATTTGGAGGAACTGATCCTCATCCCGGCCGCATCACACTCGGCTGCAAACCGCTCCAGCGAAAGCTGTAGATCACGATCTGATGAAGCCAATAGGACCACATCATCTGCAAAAAACAGAGAAGCGATTCTAAGGCCACCAAAACGGATCCTCTCAACACCTTGGCTGCGCCTAGAAATTCTGTCCATAAAAGTTATGAACAGAATCGGTGACAAAGGGCAACCTTGGCGGAGTCCAACTCTCACTGGAAACGAGCCTGACTTACTGCCGGCAATGCGGACCAAGCTCTGACACCGGTCGTACAGGGACCTAACAGCCCATATCAATGGGCCTGGTACCCCATACTCCCGGAGTACCCCCCACAGAACCCCCCGAGGGACGCGGTCGAATGCCTTTTCCAAGTCCACAAAGCACATGTAAACTGGTTGGGCAAACTCCCACGCACCCTCCAGGACCCTGCTGAGGGTGTAGAGCTGGTCCAGTGTTCCACGACCAGGACGAAAACCACACTGCTCCTCCTGAATCCGAGGTTCGACTATCCGACGGACCCTCCTCTCCAGAACCCCTGAATAGACCTTACCAGGGAGGCTTAAGAGTGTGATCCCCCTATAGTTGGAACACACCCTACGGTCCCCCTTTTTGAATAGGGGAACCACCACCCCAGTCTGCCAATCCAAGGGAACTGCCCCCGATGTCCACGCGATATTGCAGAGTCGCGTAAGCCAACACAACCCCACAACATCCAGAGCCCTAAGGAACTCAGGGCGAATCTCATCCACCCCCGGAGCCCTGCCACCGCAGAGCTTTTTAACCACCTCGGCGACCTCAGCACCAGAGATCGGAGAACCCGACCCAAAGTCCCCAGGCTCCGCTTCCTCAGTGGAAGACGTGCCAGTAGGATTGAGGAGGTCGAAGTACTCCGCCCACCGACTCACAACATCCCGAGTTGAGGTCAACACGCACCCCCACCATAAATGGTGTTGGTCGCGTACCGCTTTCCCCCCCTGAGACGCCGGATGGTGGACCAGAATCGCCTCGAAGCCGTACGGAAGTCATTCTCCATGGCCTCTCCGAACTCCTCCCACGCCCGAGTTTTTGCCTCAGCAACCACCCGAGCCGCATGCCGCTTGGACTGTCGGTACCTATCTGCTGCTTCCGGGGTCCCACAGGCCAAAAAGGCCCAATAGGACTCCTTCTTCAGCCTGACAGCATCCCTCACCGCCGGTGTCCACCACCGGGTTCGAGGGTTGCCACCACGACAGGCACCAACAACCTTGCGGCCACAACTCTGATAAGCTGCCTCGACAATAGAGGCGCGGAACATGGCCCACTCGGACTCAATGTCCCCCGCCTCCCTCGGAACGTGTTCAAAGCTCTCCCGGAGGTGGGAGTTAAAGCTCCGTCTTACGGGAGACTCTGCCAGACGTTCCCAGCAGACCCTCACAATACGTTTGGGTCTGCCAGGTCTGACCGGCATCCTCCCCCACCATCGGAGCCAACTCACCACCAGGTAGTGGTCAGTTGACAGCTCCGCCCCTCTCTTCACCCGAGTGTCCAGGACATGCGGCCGCAGATCAGATGAGACGACAACAAAGTCGATCATCGAACTGCGACCTAGGGTGTCCTGGTGCCAAGAGCACATATGTACACCCTTATGCCTGAACATGGTGTTCGTTATGGACAATCCATGACGAGCACAGAAGTCCAACAACAAAACACCACTCGGGTTCAGATCAGGGGGGCCGTTCCTCCCAACCACACCCCTCCAGGTCTCACTGTCATTGCCCACGTGAGCGTTGAAGTCCCCCAGCAGAACAAGGGAGTCCCCAGGAGGCGCACTCTCCAATACCCCCTCCAAGGACTCCAAAAAGGGTGGGTAATCTGCGCTGCCGTTTGGCGCATAGGCACAAACAACAGTCAGAGCCCGTCCCCCCACACGTAGGCGAAGGGAGGCTACCCTCTCGTTCACCGGGGTGAACCCCAACGTACAGGCACCAAGATGGGGGGCAACAAGTATGCCCACTCCTGCTCGGCGCCTCTCACCAGGGGCAACTCCAGAGTAGAAGAGTGTCCAACCCCTCTCAAGGAAACTGGTTCCAGAGCCAGAGCCATGCGTTGAGGTGAGTCCGACTATTTCTAGCCGGAACCTCTCAACCTCACACACTAGCTCAGGCTCCTTCCCCACCAGAGAGGTGACATTCCATGTCCCAATGGCCAGCTTCTGTAGCCGAGGATCAGACCGCCAGGGTCCCCGCCCTCGGCCACCACCCATCCCACATTGCACCCGACCCCTTTGGCCCCTCCCATAGGTGGTGAGCCCATGGGAAGGGGGACCCACGTCTCCTCTTCGGGCTGTGCCCGGCCGAGCTCCATGGGTGAAAGCCCGGCCACCAGGCGCTCGCCAACGTGCCCCACCTCCGGGCCTGGCTCCAGAGTGGGGCCCCGGTGACCCGCGTCCGGGCGAGGGAACATTTTGTCCATTTATTTTACTCATCATAAGGGGTCTTCGGGCTGCACTTTGTCTGGTCCCTCACCTAGGACCTGTCTGCCTTGGGTGACCCTACTAGGGGCATGAAGCCCCTGACAGCATAGCTCCTAGGATCATTGGGACACTCAAACCCCTCCACCGCGGTAAGGTGGCAGCCCAGGGAGGGGCAACCTGGGCTCTCATAACACCTGAGCAGTACCACAGACTGATCGACTCCATGCCACGCCGCATTGATGCAGTAATCCAGACAAAAGGAGCAACAACTAAATATTGATGCTGTACATGATCATACTTTTCATGTTCATACTTTTCATATTCATACTTTTCAGTTGGCCAACATTTCTAAAATTCCTTCTTTAACTGGTCTTAATATTCAATTTTTCTGAATTATTGAATTTGAGGTTTTCATTAGTTGTCAGTTATAATCATCAACATTAAAAATAAACATTTGAAATATATCACGTTGTGTGTAAGGAATGAATATAATACTGTATACTCGGATCTGATACACCCATATGTCCCTCCACGTGCTTTGAGGTCAGAGGATCAGGTGCTCTTGATAGTTCCAGAAACTCGCCTTAAGCGCAGGGGTGACAGGGCGTTCTCTGTAGCAGGCCCAAGACTCTGGAACGAGTTACCGCTGCTCATCAAACAGGCCCCCTCCCTCTCGGTTTTCAAATCCCGGTTAAAAACTCACTACTACTCCATCGCTTTCAATGCCAGCTGATTTGTATTGGATCGTTTGATTTATGATCTGCAATGTTTTTATGTTTTTCGTGTTGTACTTCATTGTCTGTGTTGCCTGTTGCGTGTTTGTTTGTCCAGCACTTTGGTGTGGACTTGTTCCTGTTTAAAGTGCTTTATAAATAAAATGGTATGGTATGGTACAAGTTTCACTTTTTGAATGGAATTACTGAAATAAATCAACTTTTTCATGATATTCTAATTTTATGACCAGCATCTATATGTATGTTGTGAAAATTGTGTAGGTTTAAGAGTTTAGAACATTGCGAGTGTGGGAAGGGTTTATAAAGCCTTAAAATATATATACGTACACTGGTAATTACTAAAATAAATATATGTTCCTTCTTTGCGGGGTCTCCACCCTTCAGGGGTGGAGGGAGGCCTCTGGGTTCAACTGTCCCCCTCTTACAATGCTGTTATTGCTAGTATCACTCAGCCCTCTGTGAATAGCAAACAATAATCAGGGTGTTAACGATCCATCGTTAGGCTGATGGTCCTTCTTGATCATGTGAGCAGCTGGTTTCGGCTGTCATCAGCCAACTGGTTGTGTAACACTGTGAGAGGGTGCTATTTATAAGACTGAGCTGAACACAGCACCTCAGACTGAGGAAGTCTTTCGGACGAAAGACGAAACATTTCTACAAATTTTTTTTTTGCTTTGTTTTGTTTTTTGAATGTCCAGAGGACCAGACTTAGCTTTTTTAGATTCTTCTATCTGGATTATTGAGCATGCATCAGGGTATTCCTTCTTCGCGGTTTGTCACTTATTGCTGGGGTGTCTGGAAAATAACATCCGCGATAAACAAGGGACTGTATCCTGTAGCCACGTTTCTTGAAATATTTAAATTTGAGGTTGATTTGTGTGCCTTTTGCAAAACAGAATATGAATCCCTCGAGTATTTGTTTTTTCCTGTCAAAACTCACAAAGTTTTTGGACAGACACCAGAAACTGGATTAATGTCAAAATTAACTTTCCTTCTTTTGATGCTGATGCCATTTTATTTTATGTGGATAACTTAAGCTCAGCTTTCTTTGATGCAATAAATATAGTCAAACTTATAGCGAAGTATCACATTCACTGTAGTGAGTGGGGATAAGGCCTCCTTCCCTTGTTTTATGAAAAAATTTAAGTCATACTATTCTTCATTAAGAGGATTTAAAAACTGAAAAAGTGCTAGAATCATCTCACAAGATATCTATAAACTTATTGTTTTAAGTTTATTATAGACTTGCTTTTTTTCTCTTTCATTACTTTGTAAAACTCCCTATTTTGTAAAATGTGGTTATTCATTCATTCAACCTTTATTTAGTCAGGTAAATCTCATTGAGCCTCGTGGGCTCATTTACAAAAGCGACCTGCTACAAACTAAAGAATGATGAAAAGCAATGGTAGAATTTCCTTAAACAACAAACAACAGAAGAAGAAAAAAACATAAGAGAGAAATAGAAAGTGAAATGCAAAGTATCAAAACTAGCAAAACACCACAAAGTAGATGTACAAAATCAAAAACAAGAACATATCTGCAATGGTTTTTGCCAGGAGGGGGGCGGGTAGGTCTTTTCAAAATGGCCACCAAAAAAATTCTCATCTGGATCCGCCTGTGGCCACTTCCGGAGCTACAAGTACACGTCGCCTCCAGTGACGTCACACAGTCCATCCTGCTTTTGACGTTCGGCTTTAACAGTCTGTCTCACCACCCGGAGTTTTAATAAAGTCCGTTTTTATGGTCATCTGATTTTAAATCAGTGAAACTACCCGTCGGAAAACTTACCGCGACAACATGAAAGCGTTTCAAAATAAAATTACATACTCAGTATGATTTCTATCGTCTCAAAATAAGCATTACGTTATTCTTACCCCGGAATCACCCCGGAATTACACTGCACGCGGCTCCGCCCCGCTCCGGTCCGCATGTCGCAGCTGACGTGAGTCCTCGCCCACTGCCTCCGCTCCGCTCAGGTCCGCCTGGATGCGCCGCTCCAAGACACGTGCGAGATCGCGCGATAAATCAAGTGATAAATAAGTAAGTCAGAACAAAACAATTCATTCGGTGGAAAGAAGGAGAACAACTGTAGAGAGACTGCTGCCTTGATCTTCTCTCGTAAATGAGCTACATGGTTTGAGCAACAGGAAGTGATGTTTACATTTCAGAATAAAATACTTTTTTATTTATTTATTTTTGTATTGCGTTATTAGGTGTAGTCATAGTCATAAATATAATAGTTTAGTCATAGAATAGTCATAATTGATAGTTTGACAGCATTTTTGTACAAATAAATCCGTATAGAGCTAGGATTAGTCCGCCCGTGGTGATTTTATTTTGTAAATACGGAAGTTGTGCTCGTTCCTTTTCCTGTTGGTGCGACGTAATCTTCAAAAGTTGACTCCGGCACAGCTCCGTCATCCGGCAGAAATAGAAAATTTTCTAATTTTGACGGACTGCCGTCCGCTCTCCGCAGCTCGCCGCCGCCGTGCGGAGCCAGTGTAAATTCTGTCATTGATTATAATGGGTGCGTATTTGCTGCGGAGGTCGGACCGGAGCGGGGCGGAGCCGTAACGCATGTGGTTAGACCAGATTTTTTTTAGCTTACTTTTATGTTTAGAAGGTTAAACGATCTTACCACAGGGCTGCGTGACTTCGATGATCTTCTGCTCTCCGACTGTGACTGCCGGGAATTTCCTGCCTCGCTTTTTATACCATAGATGTCATTAAAAAAAACTAGATCCCGCATTGACCGCTATAGAGCTTTGGAGCACACGTCACTGTGTGGGCGGGGGTCGGGGGCATAGATATCATATATATGATATATATATATATATATATATATATA
>JBBPBX010003381.1:69294-82918 GCA_038048925.1 Garcialebias charrua
AGACACCTGTAAACATCAGGGGGACAAGCAGCTGTTGAACACATCTGGAAGGAATCAAGTGAGATTTTGATATGGCCATGACCATTATGAGGAGATCGCAGGTTCAACTCCTGGTGCCGACAACATCAAAATGTGGGTGGAAAAGGTGAAACCTGCCTCCACCCTCATTCACCCACTCTGGGCCCAAGAGCAAGGCCCTTAACCCCCACCACCTGCTCCCTAAACAGGTCTCTGTTGAAAATGAGTTCTTATGACTCAATGACACTACCTGTATAAATAAAATGACACTACATGTATAAATAAAATGACACTACATGTATAAATAAAATGACACTACCTGTATAAATAAAATGACACTACCTGGATAAATAAAATGACACTACCTGGATAAATAAAATGACACTACCTGTATAAATAAAATGACACTACCTGTATAAATAAAGGGTAAGTAAATGGAAAAAACAAAGTGTAAAATAGAAATACTCACATCATTAGGCTGTGGTTGTGTGCGTGACATGCTTTTGTCCAGGTTCCTGTAGTCCTGCAGTTTTCAAACTGAAATGAAAAAGCATCATGAATATGCTTTACAGTTCATAACATGTACATATAAACAACATGGAGGTATCTCACCTTGTGACTGACAATGAAATATGTACATTTATGAAAACTTATGGGCTTCACTTATAATGATGCACCTACTCTTTGAAGGTAATGCTACCACACCATCTCTCAGTCATTCAGTCTGACCAGTTTGATCAGAATCAGTGGTGTAGTCTACGTGATACGCGGGTATACGGAGTATACCCACTAGAAAATCTTGAGAATTTCAGTATACCCACTAAAAAGTTCCCAATGATATATTACATATGTATCATATCCAAACCCTGTCTCATTTTTCACCACTTTTATTGTCTGTCCAAACAGGTCTCACTTGTAAATGAGTCTTTGAGGCTCAATGTGACTCATCTATTTAAATAAAGGTTGAATGAATGAATGAACATATCATTAGGCATGCATCATTGATATGGTAAATGGCAGTTAAACACTTCCGTAACAATCTACAGGGAACCCCCGACCTACGAACGAGTTTGGGACCTAAGAACCGTTCGCAGCTCGATCCGTTCGTAGGTAGGGGGTGAAAATTATATTTAAAAAAAAAATTATTCATTCATTCATTCATTCAACCCTTATTTATCATGCTAACGGAGCGTGCGCACATTTAATCATGTACAGTAGTGTACTGTAATGTTAAACATTGCTATTCACATTTACAGAATAAATAAAAATATATTTTCTTACTTTGAGATGGTCAAAGCCGACATCTTAGGTTGCCATGCGTTGATTGTTTTCGGGCCGAGCAGCGCGGGCCACCGCAGCTGCTCCAGGCCTGTGTTAGCTAGCTGGCTAGCTTCTGCTAGCCAAGCCATGAGCTAGTGTTGGAGCGGCGGCGCGATCAATCTGCAGCTCCTGCTCCAGCCGCTGCTCCAGCCTGAGACGTCCACAGAGCTATTCCAGCTAGTAATTAATCCACATGATGCGATCCTGGTCACCAGTGTTCAAAAGGCCGGCTCCCGTGTTAGCTCCAGTGTTAGCTCTGGAGCTAGCCAGGCCGGAGGTGTAGCCAGGCCGGCTGGAGGTGTTCGCACGGCGGCCTGGCACGATCGGCGATAAATCCGCTCCTGCCTGAGACATCCACAAAGTTCACAGAGACGTTTCCAGCTAGTAATTAATCCATATGAAGCCATCCTGGTCACCAGTCTTCGTCCAGCTCTCGGCAGCTAACCTAAGATGGCGTCCGGTCCGGTGTTCTACATTAATTTGTGACCGGAGACCCCAGTGACTGAACCTTAAATAGCGTCCGGTGTTCTACATTAATTTGTGACCGTGTAAACTGAAGACCTACTTCCTGTTTCCCAAAATTGCTCAAAAATTGCTCAAAAATGATCAGAAATGATCTTTTTTATCATAATTATTATTTATAAAGCCTTTAAAACAACCAGAGCTGCAACAAAGTGATGTACACATGAAATTAAGAACATTTAAACACAAAAAAAAAAAAAAAAAAAATTTTTTTTTTTTTTTTTTTTTAATTCATATTTTTATTAAATATGATATGTTCGTAAGTCCCGTGGTTCGCAGGTCGATGGGGTCGTAGGTCGGGGGTTACCTGTATTGGTATACATGTACATTATCTTTTGGTATTTGGAAATGTTCAATATGTTTAAAAATCGAAATAAATTGATTACATTGTACCAACCAGTTTACTTTTGTTTCTAAGCACATTATACGGACCGACTGCGCTAAAGTTAGTTTTACGTTGGACATCACGATCAGTGGCTTCAATGGTGTCCAACGCCGAACGTAAAACTAACTGCAGTATACCCACTACAAAAATGTAGACTACACCACTGATCAGAATCCTCCAGTTTAAATCATCACTGCACAGATGAATCCTCCCCAGATACTTCTACCTCTTCATGAGCGGGTTCGGATGTTGTCAGTCCATACAATGGGCGCTATCAACTGTTTTAATTAACAAATGAAAACTAAGAGATAATTTAGGTAAGAGAGTGTGTTGAGAATTGACCTTTTCAGCTATAGTTGAATCAAACATTCAATGACAGTTTTTATGTTTATGTTTATTAAATTTGTTCATTTTTTTTACAAAAGAAACAATACAAGACAATCTCATAAATGATATTGTACAAAATATAAAAAAATGAAAGGTAGCAGAAAGAAGAATAAATCTTATTATATCTGCCCCTTACTTCCAACAATCAGATTAAACAACAATAATCAACCATGTAAACAATAATAATCTTCAACCAACTTTTTTCCAACAATCAGATTAAACAATAATAATCTTCAACCAACAGTACAAAATGACTAACTCTTTTCTAATTTTCTAACTAATACAATACACATTACGCTATTTCATATATATTTTTTTAACACATTTGTTTTGATCATTTTCTTAAATGTAAACATTGACTTGGCATTTTTAACTACATTCTCCAAGCCATTCCATAATCTAATTCCCTGGATTGAGGTAGAACGTCCCTTCAAACTAGTTCTGAATTGTGGTTTTACAAACATCTCTGTCCCCTTAAGATTATAACAACTTTGTCTTTTAACAAAATGCATTTGGATATTTAAAGGCAATGCATTATTTTGAGCTCTATACATAACTGATAAAATATTATAGTCTACCAAATCATGGAACTTCAATAACTTCAGTTGATAAAATAATGTACTTGATGGATGACGGTAATGTTTTCTAGTGATAATTCTTACAGCTCTTTTCTGTAATACAAAAATAGGCTTTGTGATTGTTTTACACGCATTCCCCCAAACATCAATACAATAGATTAAGTGTGGAACAATGATTGTGTTATACAACAAATACAGAGCTTTATCATTCAATAGGTCTCTGACTTTGTACAGTACTGCAATCGATTTAGCTATTTTTATTCTTACAGAATTTATGTGTTGTTTCCATGTCAGTTTGTCATCAATGATAACACCCAAAAACTTCACCTCACTCACTCTACAAATCTCAACATCCTCAATTTTGAGTGGAACATCAACAGTTTTCTTTTTATTACCGAATATCATGTAATTAGTTTTTTCTAGATTTAATGATAATTTATTTATTTTAAACCAAGTTTGTATCTTGACAAATTCCGTCTTTATCAATTTCAACATTTGTTCTATATCTTCACCTAAACAGAAAAAAGTGGTATCATCAGCAAAAAGTACACATTTAAGGAGTCCTGACACATTTACCAAGTCATTCACATATAAAATAAAAAGCTTTGGTCCAAGTACAGAGCCTTGGGGAACTCCACATGTGATATTACAGAGGTCAGATCTTACATCATTTATTTGTACAAATTGTTTCCTATCTTTTAAGTAGCTAGATACCCACTGTAATGCTGGTCCTCTAATACCATATTTGTTCAGTTTTTCAAGGAGAATGGTGTGATCAATAGTATCGAATGCTTTTTTTAAATCAACAAAAATACTGATACAATATTGTTTTTGATCGACAGCAGTAGTTATTTGTTCCATTAATTCCATGAGAGCCATTGATGTAGAGTTTTTTGATCTAAACCCATACTGACTGTTGCTTAGAATATTTTGTTTATCTATAAATTGATCTAGTCTGTTTACAAATAGTTTTTCAAGAATTTTTGAAAACTGTGGTAACAAGGATATAGGTCTATAATTGTTGAATACACATTTATCACCATTTTTAAAAAGAGGAACGACCTTAGCTACTTTCATATTATCTGGAAATATTCCTGTTGAAAATGATAAGTTACATATGTATGTGAACGGCTCAATAACATGGCTCATTATGTCCTTCACAAACATCATATCCATGTCCACCCAGTCTTTCGATCTCTTGTCTGTAAGATGTTTTACTACATTCATTATTTCCTCTTTGTTAGTTCCATTTAGAAAAATACTATTTGCACAACCTGTAATTGAGTGGATCGCATTTTTATCTACTTTTGGTATTTTAGCTGCAAGGCTTGATCCAACATTCACAAAATATTGATTAAATCCATTAACAATTTCATTTTCATCATGAATTTCATCGTTGTCTTTTACAAAATATTTTGAAATACCAGTTTTTGCTTTATGATTCTTCAGGACACTATTCATTACTCGCCATGTTGCTTTCATATCACCATTACTTTTATCTAATAATTTACTATAATATTCTTTCTTATGTTTCCTTATAATCCCTACTAATTTATTTTTATACTTTTTATATTTTTCTTCAGCGCTCTGACTTCGCAATTTCAAGAAACATGAATACAAATAATTCTTTTTTTTACAAGCATTTCTCAACCCTTTTGTCATCCATGGTTGATCAATCGTATTTCTCTTTGTGTAATTTGTTTGCACACAATTCTTTTCATACAGAGCTTCCAAGATATTCATAAACTCATCATATGCTCTGTTTGCATCATCAACATACACATCATTCCAGTCTTGTTTGTCTAGATCCTCTTTCAATTTTTCCAAAACTTTTTTTGACGTGTTTATGATCTTTTTCTTCATTGGGACTGCTTTTGTGATGCTTTGATCATTTTTATAGATTGTGAAAACTGGTAAATGATCACTTAAGTCGGTCGTTAAGATACCACCTGTCACGTCCCCATTTGTTATATTTGTGAAAATATTATCAATTATTGTGGCACTATGAGTTGTAATTCTTGTTGGCTTTGATATCAATGGATACATATTTAAACTGTACATTGAGTTTATAAATGTGCTTATGTTATTTGAATCTGTTTTATTTCCCATATCAATGTTAAAGTCTCCACACAAAAAAACATTTTTATTAAAACTCTTCTCCATTAGCTCCAAGATTTTATCCGTGAATATTTCTATATTTGCTTCTGGTGATTTATATACACAACTTATTATTATGTTTTTATCGTTTTTGTTTATTATTTCTATTGTTATCATTTCCATAATATTATCAACTATTATTGACATTTCACAATTTAATTTACATTTTATTTCATTATTGACAAATAGAGCGACTCCACCACCTCTTTTACCACCTCTTTTCCACCACCTCTTTTTTTTTTTACAGACAGAAGCACGGCTGTGCCATGGGATCTCCAGTGTCACCCATTGTTGCTAATCTTTACATGGAGGAAGTGGTTCAGAGAGCCCTAAACTCCTATGAGGGGACAACTCCAAGCCATTGGTTCAGATACGTGGATGATACCTGTGTCAAAATCCAAGCCAGGGAGGTGGAAGCGTTCACCAGACACATTAACTCTGTTGATAACAACATCAAGTTCACCAGAGAGGATGCTAACGACAATAAGCTGCCTTTTTTGGACTGTTTGGTGCATATGGAGGGAGATGACAGTCTCAACATTGAAGTTTACAGAAAACCAACCCACACAGACCAATATCTCCTGTTCGACTCTCACCATCCACTGGAGCACAAACTTTCTGTCATCAGAACTTTACAGCATCGGGCAGAACACATCCCCACAAGGACAGAAGGGAAGGAAAAGGAACAGAAACACATCAAAAAATCTCTGCAAACATGTGGATATCCCAACTGGGCTTTTGTCAAGTCAGCAAGGAAATCTGTTAAACACAATAATGAACAGAAAAAGTCTAACAGACGGAAAAACATTGTCATTCCTTATGTTGCTGGAGTCTCAGAGAATTTCAGAAGGATTTTCAACAAACACAACATCCCAGTACATTTCAAACCTAGCAGGACGCTCAGACAGAGGTTGGTCCACCCTAAAGACCAAACCCCCACACACAAACAGAGTGGTGTGGTTTATGCAGTCCAGTGCAGCGAAGTCTGCTCAGACCGTTACATCGGAGAAACGAAGCAACCTATCCACAAAAGAATGTCTCAACATAGGAGAGCAACCTCCTCTGGACAAAACTCAGCTGTTCACCTCCACCTCACGGACAAGGGTCACTCATTTGAGGACCAGAATGTTCAAATTTTGGACCGAGAGCACAGATGGTTTGAGAGGGGGGTGAAGGAAGCTGTGTATGTTAAGAGAGAAAAACCTTCTCTTAACAGAGGAGGAGGTCTGAGATTTCAACTTTCTAAGACTTATAACTCAGTTTTGGATTTGATTCCGAAACGTTTTACACTGGATGGGAGCAGGGATGTCTTGTCTGTAAATTAGACTAACAAAGTTCTCTGAGTAGCCTCTGTTGTTGTTTGGGAGGTGTTTTTTGTCAATTTACATACAGTTTTGTGTCTTCTACCAGAGACCTCAAGGGAACCTCCTACTGTTAAGGTGTGATCTTTCAATTTACATGTATGTGTTACAAACCCCCTTCTGTTAAGCTGTGATGTGTTGTTTTGTCAATTTAAATAGAATGGGCATGTTAGGTATTTTGTGGTGTTATTTCAGTTTCCAATTTCATATGTTGGTGCGTGGCTTGTCAGCCTGTATAAAACTTCTCGTTCTCACAGCTTCCATTCATTCAGAATTGAAAAAGACTTCTGGACAGAAGTCGAAACGTTTTCTGCAACAAATAAAGTCCAGTTGATCCTGTATTGAACGCCTTTTTTGATTTTAGTTGAAATATTATCAAATTTACAGAAAAATAAATGAAAGGACTTACTTTTGGTCTTCCCATGACTTTTAGTCAAACTGATGCAACTTCTTGATGACAACGTGACTTCTGGAATGTTCCAAATCGACCACTCCAAGATGGCGATTGTAATTCCTGCACAGCAGCAGCCAATGCAGGATCTAGCTTTCATATATCTGTGTTTTATACTGCTTTGGTTGCCAGATAAAAAATAACGAAATATCGTACTGTTTCTTTAAAACTAACGGTATTTTGACCTAACTATCCCAAGTGCTAAGTTTTAGGGCGCGTTTTCAGATTGACATGTTTATGTGTTCAACGTTTTTTCCTGACATATCTTAATATTTTCTGATAAGTGAACCCTGATTCCTGTGCTCTGATTAAACTGCCTAAATAAAGGTTGAATGAAAAAAACTAAAACAAAGTTTTGCTCAGGATATTTTTCAGACTCACTGAAAAGAGGCAACCGAGAAGAATCGTTGGTGACTCACTATGTGCGGCCGCACGTAACATGTACATGAACAGATTTACAGTGGCTCCTAAAAATGAGGAACACATTTTTTTATCAACTTCGAACAATTACTCACAGTACGTTAAATTGTTTATTAAAACACCAGCTTGGCTCTGAGTTAATAACTGTGGACTGGATTCTGACCATACATTTTTATAATCTTTATAATCTTAAGGGGACAGAGATGTTTGTAAAACCAAAATTCAGAACTAAGGGACGGTCTACCTCAGGGAATTAGATTATGGAATGGTTTGGAGAATGAAGTTAAAAATGCCAAGACAATGTGTACATTTAAGAAAATGATCAAAACTGATCGTTAAAATATATATATATGAAGTAGCTTGTGTATTCGTTAGAAAATGTTGACGTACTGAAACTATCCGTCCCAGAATTCGTTTTTTGGTTCACTTTGGAACAGGAAGGAAAGATACACACACATGACAGACGCTCACTTAAAGTTCCAAACCAGTTTAATTAATCATAAGTTAAAAGTCACAGAATACATTTGTTCTATTTTCTAAAAGCCATTACATTTGTTTTAAAAGACGTGGACAGTGAGAGAGAGAGATAGAGAGACAAAAGAAGGGAGGAGGGGGAGAGAGAGACAGGGAGAGAGGAGGGGGAGAGGAGATACAACCTGATCCGTGGGCTACTTCTCTGTTCTCCCCTGGAGGAGGATACCCAAGTTTATATACTCCTGCAGGATATTTCCTGCCTTCCACCGAGACCCTCTTTGTCTCTCTCTGGTGGGGCATTTTCCCTCCCCCTTAACTAATAGAGGAAATACCATTTGTTTTTTCAGCTGGCTGAACTCTTCTTTGGTAAAAGAGTGAAGGATAATATTCATTCATTCAACCTTTATTTATACAGGCTGACTTTACACAGTTCTACTTTTAATCTGATTGAAAACTACTTCACAATTATTATATAGTTAATGCACAAGTGCTTTATGATCAAGGTATTAATTGTTTTACTACGTTTTATGCAACCATGTTCTCTGCGCCTTCAAGTGAACACAGTTTTCAGAGCTGGACTCCTTTCTTCACATGAAGCTGATGGGGGAAGTGTGGCTTACACCCAGAACAAAGAGACCAGTGTCTCCTTGCCAGTCATAAAATATGTGAAGTCATAAAACTGACAAAAGGCACTGCCATAAACCTCTCAGAGACAAGAAAAGATCCACTTTCAAGCATTCCTTAAGTCCCAAAGCCTCACATGAGCACATGCTCACTATTCTGTCCCCTCTCAGGAAACCCTTACCATTCTATGAGAGAAATTTGATCATTTTGAACGCCGTGTGAAGACTCCTTCATAATAAAAGAAAACACAAAGATACATATATTTCTATTTCACAACAATCCCCCTTTGGACCTCATTCTGCTGAGGTCCATCACAAAAGAAATAAAATCACACAACACACAACGTAGTTTAATGCATATATACACAATATTCAATCAGTTTTTTCAAAATCCTCCAAGTTATGCCCTCTTGTCTGGCCACCACATTTTGACTCAATTTGTTAATATGCAAATTGTAGAATATAAGGAAATATATGCAAACTATGAACAATAATAATAGTAAGTGCTTAGGATATTGCAGAATTATGAACCTTAAGTTCCCAAGTTCCTCCTCCGCATCAGGCAGTTGTCTCCTCAGGGGCATTCCCTTGGCGTTGCTCAGGGCAGACCCCCGGCATTGCACGCAACTTTATTCAACTACTTTGGGTCTATCAAGGCATGAGAGTTCGAATGCGAGCTCCTCTTGTTGTCCAGCCCAATCCTTTAGCTCCTTCCTGGTTCACGGGCTGGAACACACTGAACCGTGTGGATCCCCTGGCATTGACACGCACTGCCTGTGGTGTGCGTTCAGCGACCCCCCACGGGTCCTTCCTGACCAGGGCTGTTCTGGTCTTGCCTCCCCGGGACTCCGTTGAGAAAACTCCCTCAGCTGGAGCATTTCCAGGAACCACCTATCACGAACAGAATGTGCCACAACAAACAACACCCAATCAATTATAAATCTGTAGTACAAAGAATGAATCATGCATGTTAGTTGGTTTGGAAGAGGCTTAATCTTCATTAGGGTTAATTATGAGTAGTTTTAAGGCGGTTCATACTTACAAAAAATACTGTACCTTTTCGCTCAGCTTATAGCAGAAATTACACACATAACAATAACATCACAAGCGGCGGCAGAGCATAATTAAAAAATAACATAGCAAGCGGCGGCAGAGCATAATTCACAAAACATTGTACACCTTTTTCCTGAGTCAATAAGTCACATGTCGTCTAGTCAAGTCAATTGCTATAATTTTACAGAACCATCATATTTCTAAACATCCTCTGATCAGGTCCACTTCAGGTTTGAATGGTTCGAGCCTGCAGGCAGGAATCATTTCCAAGGGGCGTCCCCATCCTGCTTCACACACATTTCACAGAGGGGGAAAAAAAAAACAGTGTTGTTAATTGCTCATTTGAAATATGCTTGCATCAATACTCCTTCCCCCATGCCATGATTAAAGAAAATAAAACGTTCAAGAACGATGCCGCCTCAATATCAACGCAAGTGAACTTTGTTTATAACGCCAATTTATCAGTTATCCTTATTATTCTTTGTATACTAAAATGTATTTACCATCTTTTAGTTAATTAGTTATTTCTAGGAACATTTTCGGCCTAGTTGTTTCTAGGAAACATTTACAATCTAGTTATTTCTAGGGACCAATTTCAACCTTTCTATTTTTAGAAACATCTGTCAACCTCTTAACCCCCTTTTGAAACAAAACTCTACCTTGTTTCAATTATGCCAAAGTTATTTGGTTAATAAATTGGAAATTGTGTCTAAATTTACCATCCTTTAACCTTAGCACTAGTGCCAGATGTTTCCTAAACCTCAGCCTATTGCCACCTCTAATTTGGTTTTCACAACCATATAGCTAACTATAATCTACGATATCATCTCATTTTCTTTAAAATTATAATCATTTACCAAAATGTACCCCTTGTGACACATCAGAATCCCAACATGCACTCCGCCAAGGATAACTGCAAAAACAAAAATATAAAAGTTAACTCGTTTTGGGGCCAGGAGCTAGGATCATTTCCCTTGCTCCCCTTCAGCTTCACCACAGAGTTACAGAAACCAGAAGAAGCAAGTCGTCAGGTCCACCTGAGTATAGTATAACTAAAAATCATGAAGCCTGCGCTGGCAGGCCCAAATGTGCCTATGTGTTTCATTAAAAATTTATCATAGCAACTGTAGTTTTGATCCCGGCTGCTAAGATCAACGACAGATCCTCACAGATCAATACGTATGGGGTGCGGCCTTTGCTGGTGTGAGTGACTTCAGGACCATTTGTTCTCTTGTCTGTTTGGAGAACGTGTTCAGCTTTCTCTTGTTCCAGCCCCCAGTGAGACGTTCACTGGGTTCTGATTCTCGTCCGGACCCCCCAAATCCGGACCGTATGTTCTGGCCATTTGTGTCTGATGACCATGTTTTGACAGTTCTTTGAGAAAGTCTTTGCCTCTGCTCGGCTGAAAGTTTTTGTGGACAGTCTTTTGTTCTTTCGGTGCCTTTGTTGTTTTCAGTCGTTCCTTGCTTATGCCCCTCAAAGTTCTTGAGCAAGGTTGCATATGAGTTTGTTCTTCCCAGTGAAGTCACAGTGAGTCAGTTTCTGGACACACCTTCATATTAAATCTGATCCGATCTGATCAATAACCACAGTAGCCGAGATTCAAAAGTCAGATGCTGCATGTGTTTTGACAGAGGCCTATCTTAATGCATATTCACCATTATGTGTTCTGTAAAGGATGAGGTGGGATTCATAGACTCACTCTTGTCGTTCCATCAACACTGTTCAATGAGGCTATTTAAAAAATTGAAAAACTAAAAAATTTAAAACAAAATCATTAACAGACCAGGATCAAATTAATTTTCTGTTAACAATCTTTATTATGGAACCTTCGACGGAGGCATCTTTTAATCTGATCTGCACAACAGATCCAAAACATTAGTTTACCTAAAAGTGAAATAATCAATTTAACCCTGAAATCAAAAAATACTGTAGCCTACTTTTATTTCAGAAAATATAATTTACGGTCTTCTAAGACCCCCTTGCTAGTATACAGTCTATGATAATTAGCAAATTCCTTGAGCCTCCTAAGACCTGCCTTCTTGTTGGATTTATTTATGTATCGTGTATATTTTCATGCCCTCCTAAATTGTCAATTTGAAATTATTAAGCTCAGTGGCTCATTTATTCAAAGTAAAAATATGGGCTCTTTCATTTTGGCCTGTTGTTCCAGGTATATAACTATTAATCCAGGGGTGTCAAACTCATTTTGATCTGGGGGCCGCATACAGCTTAATCTGATCTCAAGGGGGTCAGACCAGAATACTCATTCCAAAAGTCCACTTTTGTCTTTATATTAGTGCAAAGAATAAAGAAATTATAAAAATATTAACATTAAATTAATTGTCCTTTTACATTTGTACTCAGTTTAACATTTAAGTGCATTACATATTAAAGAAATGATCAGTGATTGCACGTTTTAAAACATTTATTCAACAAACTGTTTTGTTAAATACCCTGATGCATGCTCCATAATCCATGTAGAGAAATCTAAAAAAGCTAAATCTGAGCTTCTGGACATACAAAAAAACAGTTCTGTTAAAACCCTTTCCTGCATGTTAAAAGTGCATCAAAATTTAGAAATGAATGAATTTTAAATCCATTTTCCACATCTATAAATATGTATTCATTTAAGACCTGTCTGTGAGGGCTACTCCCTCCTTAGCACTTTGAGATTTCCATTAATGAAAAGTGCGTTATAAATTGAATTCATTACTATTATTATTATTATTATTTATTCTTCAAACCCCAATCTGTCCTCTTCTCTTATTCATCTGACTCCAAACAGTTATTAAACTCTGTACCTGCATCCCTTTACTTTTATTAAATGTTTCAGAACGAATAACCCAACTGGATGACTAAATTAAAAAATAAAGTGACTCCGACCTGTTTTTGGTTTTTTCTAGAAATTATTATGCTCCTGTCTGCAGTACCTTTTTTCGTCCATCAGGGGTCTCCATTATACTCAGGCTCAATGTTGCCAGCTGTACGATAATTTTCGTATTTGTACGATAATTTTGCCCTCTGTACGATCAATAATCCCGACAAAGGCCAAAAATACAATAATTTCGCCATTCTGTAAACGTGTAGTTGTGATCGGTTTTCATCAGCCTGTCGCAACTGTCTGTCGGAGTTTTTTTTTTTTAACCCTGAAGGCGTCTTGGAATTCCAGCTAATCCTGCTTTTCTAAATGTGACAGAAGACTTTCTGTAGAGGTCATTAATTACCACCAGACAATAATGCGTATTAATGTCTATGGTTCCCCCAGTACTGACGCCACAAAGCTGTGAGTGCCTGTTAGACGCTACAGTACAGTACTTATTATTTTGTTTATAATGGGTGTACGATAATCCTACATTTCTCACCTGGCAACCCTGCTCAGGCTGTACAGGAAACGACTGTCTTTTGCGTCCGCTCACAAGACGACGTGGACATTCACTGGATCTATTCACAAAAGTACGTCTTCCAAATTGGTAATCCACTTTCTCTGCTTCTTATATTGGGAAATACAAGTATGATGCGTTCGGTTCTATATCCTCACAGCCTATACACAAATTATAAAACTACATCTCGTAAACCACGTCGGACCTATGGCTCGTTAGCTTTGCTGTTAGCTGCTAAGTTCGTCTACAAAAACTAAATTTGGATTATTTAAAGTCGATATTGTTTATCTACACGACTCGCCACTGTACGCTTTGTTAGCGAATCCGATGTGAGCTGTCTACCGTTACAAAGTTATAAAATGTCCGCTGTTGGGCAGCATATGCTATGCTAACGGGAGGTTCACTGCAATTTTCCAACTTTCCCGTTGTTTAAGTGTTATAACCTAAAATTATTGAGATAGAATGTCATAATCTTTTTTGATCAATCCTTCC
>JBBPBX010003382.1:0-23863 GCA_038048925.1 Garcialebias charrua
GTGGGGCGGCCGTGGCGTAGTGGTAATGGCAGTCGTCCCCCGATCGGAAGGTTGGCGGTTCGAATCCCGGTTCCCCACACCATGTGTCGTTGTGTCCTTGGGCAAGACACTTAACCCCGAGTTGCTCCCGGTAGGACTGGAAAGCACCTTGCATGGTAGTCTGCCGCTACCGGTGTATGAATGTGTGTAGCATTCAATGTGTGTAGCGCTTTGAGATTTTCACTAATGAAAAGCGCGTTATAAATTGAATTCATTATTATTATATGATATAGCTGTTTTTGTTTAGATTTTTTACATTGTTTTCTTCCATTTATTTATTTTTTCACTCTGTATGCCGTCTTTTATGACTGTCATCATTGTTTGTTTAAAGCAGGTCTCTCTTGTAAATAAGTCCTCGAGGCTCAGTGAGACCAACCTGTAGAAAAAAAGATGGAACGAATGTTTCATCCATAAACTACAACTACAGCCCAATTTCCATTGTGTTGGGCTCCTTCGTGGATTGCAGCAAAGAATGAATCCCACTTTAAAAACACCTGCAGGAACATGTTAAATATATTCTCAAGCTCGTGACATCTTGCAACACAGCTCAACTTCACGGTCGCTAAATAATTCAGGGTGGACGATAAACAAGTGCATGGGCTCTTTCTTAACGGTGTCACTCTTGACTGTTTGACAAGAGACAAGAAAAGAATTAGACTCAAATAAAATATGCACTAACGAGCTAAGAAATAGACACCATCACTGTAAGAGACACCATCACTGTAAGAGACACCATCACTGTAAGAGACACCATCACTGTAAGAGACACTATCACTGTAAGAGACACCATCACTGTAAGAGACACCATCACTGTAAGAGACACCATCACTGTAAGAGACACCATCACTGTAAGAGACACCATCACTGTAAGAGACACCATCACTGTAAGAGACACCATCACTGTAAGAGACACCATCACTGTAAGAGACACCATCACTGTAAGAGACACCATCACTGTAAGAGACACCATCACTGTAAGAGACACCATCACTGTAAGAGACACCATCACTGTAAGAGACACCATCACTGTAAGAGACACCATCACTGTAAGAGACACCATCACTGTAAGAGACACCATCACTGTAAGAGACACCATCACTGTAAGAGACACCATCACTGTAAGATACACCATCACTGTAAGAGACACCATCACTGTAAGAGACACCATCACTGTAAGAGACACCATCACTGTAAGAGACACCATCACTGTAAGAGACACCATCACTGTAAGAGACACCATCACTGTAAGAGACACCATCACTGTAAGAGACACCATCACTGTAAGAGACACCATCACTGTAAGAGACACCATCACTGTAAGAGACACCATCACTGTAAGAGACACCATCACTGTAAGAGACACCATCACTGTAAGAGACACCATCACTGTAAGAGACACCATCACTGTAAGAGACACCATCACTGTAAGAGACACCATCACTGTAAGAGACACCATCACTGTAAGAGACACCATCACTGTAAGAGACACCATCACTGTAAGAGACACCATCACTGTAAGAGACACCATCACTGTAAGAGACACCATCACTGTAAGAGACACCATCACTGTAAGAGACACCATCACTGTAAGAGACACCATCACTGTAAGAGACACCATCACTGTAAGAGACACCATCACTGTAAGAGACACCATCACTGTAAGAGACACCATCACTGTAAGAGACACCATCACTGTAAGAGACACCATCACTGTAAGAGACACCATCACTGTAAGAGATACCATCACTGTAAGAGACACCATCACTGTAAGAGACACCATCACTGTAAGAGACACCATCACTGTAAGAGACACCATCACTGTAAGAGACACCATCACTGTAAGAGACACCATCACTGTAAGAGACACCATCACTGTAAGAGACACCATCACTGTAAGAGACACCATCACTGTAAGAGACACCATCACTGTAAGAGACACCATCACTGTAAGAGACACCATCACTGTAAGAGACACCATCACTGTAAGAGACACCATCACTGTAAGAGACACCATCACTGTAAGAGACACCATCACTGTAAGAGACACCATCACTGTAAGAGACACCATCACTGTAAGAGACACCATCACTGTAAGAGACACCATCACTGTAAGAGACACCATCACTGTAAGAGACACCATCACTGTAAGAGACACCATCACTGTAAGAGACACCATCACTGTAAGAGACACCATCACTGTAAGAGACACCATCACTGTAAGAGACACCATCACTGTAAGAGACACCATCACTGTAAGATACACCATCACTGTAAGATACACCATCACTGTAAGAGATACCATCACTGTAAGAGACACCCATCACTTTCTAAAAAGCCACAGTGACCCGCTGTTAATCAGCCAATAAAAACAGAACTTGAATTTGAATTTCAGCAGAGCAAGGGGGAGCAGAGCCATATATGGCTTTGAGGGGGAGGGACCAGAATGCTTTCCCTGTTGAAATTTTTTCTAAGTGCTGCGTTCTACAGAAACTGCAGAGTGCAGCTTTAAAGCCATCCAGAGAGGTCAAGGTCGAGAGCTTCAGCTCTTGTTGTAAGATATTCCATGAAACAGGAGCAGAACAGCATCATCCCTGTCCCAAAGAAGGCAACGCCCGCATGCCTCAATGACTATCGCCCAGTAGCACTCACCCCCATCCTGATGAAGTGCTTTGAACGGCTAGTCATGAAAAGCATCACATCTGTCCTCCCTGCCTCCCTGGATCCCTTCCAATTTGCATACCGACCTAATCGCTCAACCGACGATGCCATCTCCTCTGCCCTCCACACAGCTCTCACACATCTGGACACGAAGGACTCTTATGTTAGAATGCTGTTCATCGACTTCAGCTCGGCATTCAACACCATCATCCCCCAACAGCTCATCCATAAACTGGACAGTCTGGGGCTGAACACCTCAATGTGTAACTGGCTGCTAGACTTCCTGACCGGGAGACCACAGACAGTACGGATCGGGAGTAACACATCTAGCACCATCACATTGAACACAGGGGCCCCACAAGGATGTGTGCTGAGCCCCCTTCTATTCACCCTGCTAACACACGACTGCACACCATCGTACAGCTCCAACCACTTCATCAAGTTTGCGGACGACACAACAGTGGTAGGTCTCATCAGCAACAACGATGAGACGGACTACAGGAACGAGGTGAGCCGCTTGGCCTTGTGGTGCGGACACAACAATCTCACTCTCAACGTGGAGAAGACAAAGGAGATTGTCGTGGACTTCAGGAAGAGGGATGCACAACATGCCCCTCTGACCATCAACAGCACCGCAGTGGAGAGAGTGGACAGCACCAAGTTCCTGGGAGTGCACGTCTCAAAGGACCTGTCCTGGAGCAGGAACACTGCAGCACTGGCGAAGAAGGCTCACCAGCGCCTCTACTTTCTCCGCAAGCTGAAAAGGGCTGGAGCTTCAACCTCCATCATGTGCACCTTCTACAGGGGTGCCATAGAAAGTGTCCTGACCAGCTGCATCACTGTGTGGTTTGGTGCATGCACTGCATCCTGCCGCAAGAGCCTCCAGCGCATCGTGAAAGCAGCTGAGAAGATCGTCGGCACCTCCTTGCCCTCACTGCAGGACTTACACAGCAAACGCCTCACTCGGAAAGCCCACCGCATGGCAGGTGATCCCACACACCCACTACACAGCCGCTTTAGACTGCTGCCATCAGGGAGGAGACTGAGGAGTCTCCAGGCTCGTACCAGCAGACTGAGAGACAGCTCTGTTCATCAGGCAGTCAGAATGCTAAACACTCTGCCTGCTCTGCCTCCCCTCCCATTTGAACTGCCTTAACACAAAAAACTTTCTCACACATTACCACTCAACACAAAGTTTTTAACACTGGACTCTGTGTCATCAAACGGGTTATTCACTAAACTCTCGGTCATGTGTTCATTCAGTTTGCACTACTTCTCATATTTGCACTAATGTTTGTATTACATTACTGCCTATAGTCATACTACTGTTTACATTCACTGTTTACATTTATTAATACTGTTTACATTTATTACTACTGCTTTACATTTATTACTACTGTTTACATTTACACTACTTTTATCTACACTACTGCAGATACATATACAGCATTCTCTGACTAGCCTTATCTAAGGATGCCAAATGTGCCTTATGTGCCTTACTTCATATGCCACTTTGCCTCTATACCAACATCAACTACCTCATACATATACTGTGTACATTAACTTATATGCTGCTGTGCCACTCTTTGCAAATGTCAATGCTAGAACCTTCAGTTTATTTTATAGATATACTTTTTATACTTTTTATACTACTATGCAAAAACTCAGGACAGTATTACACTTTTATTATTTCATTTTATGCTTATGTTCATTGGGTGTTTGGTGTTTTAGGGGTGTTTGGTGTTTCAGTGTTGGTGTTAATTTTCATACTTTTATACTATTATGAAAAAACTCAGGACAGTGTTACACTTTTTTACTATTTTATGCTTATGTGTATTAAATGTTTTAGTGTTTAGATGGTTACTGTTGCACCGAGGGACTGAGAGAAATGCAATTTCGGTCCTGTGTATGTCCTGTACATATTGCAGTTCTGACAATAAAGTTGACTTTGACAGAGTAGGAGAAGGCCCTTTTATCTAGTTCAGTCCTCACTGAGGGAACACTGCAGGTAATCATGTCCTGCACGCTGTAGCTGCACTCACACAAAGACATGTAGGAGGAGATTCATTCATTCAACCTTTATTTATACAGGCTAGCCTCGTTGAGCCACGGAGACTCATTTACAAGAGGGACCTGTTTCACTCACACCCAGGGTCAATTTAGAGTTACCAATCAGCCTAACATGCATGTTTTTGGACTGTGGGAGGAAACCGGAGCACACGGAGAAAACCCACGCATGCACGGAGAGAACATGCAATCTCCACCCAGAAAGACCCCCAGACCGGGATTTGAACCTTGGACCTTCTCGCTGAGAGGCAGCAGCTCTACCAGTTGTGCCACCGTGCTGCCCCTTATTCCTTATTCCGTGAGATGTATGATGGCAGCAGACCAAGAAGTGATTTAAAGATGAAAATGTACCAGTGGAAGAGTCTGTGTGAAGTTAATGATGTCCAGTTAACCAGTGAATACAGGGTGCAGTGGTGGGTACGATAATCACAACCAGTTATGAATCTTAGTGCACCATGATAGACAACATCCAACATCTGCAGGATGCACCATGATAGACAACATCCAACATCTGCAGGGTGCACCATGATAGACAACATCCAACATCTGCAGGGTGCACCATGATAGACAACATCCAACATCTGCAGGGTGCACCATGATAGACAACATCCAACATCTGCAGGGTGCACCATGATAGACAACATCCAACATCTGCAGGGTGCACCATGATAGACAACATCCAACATCTGCAGGGTGCACCATGATAGACAACATCAATTTATGGAATAACAAACTCCAGCTGCAGGTCAACTGCACACCTGGGGGTGACGTGCACACCTGGGCTGGTGTCAGAGTGGTCCTCATCTTCACAGCTTCTTCCTCCTGGGCCTCAGGGACAACTGGGCTCAGTCACGTGAGTCCAGAACTTCACCTCACACAGTGCGTGTGCGTGTTGTGACAGGTTAGCGTGTGTGCACGAACCCACCATCCTCTCACCTGTATGTTGACGTCTTCCTGTGACCCGCTGCGTGGGTTCCGCTCTCTCTCCCATGTCCTTCTGTCGGCCGCTCGCGCACACACAACCTGGATCAAACCTCTGATGTTTGAATTAAAATGAGCGCGCGCACGTCATCACAGGCGAGATGAATGGAGTCCGAGCCGCCGGGGCTGGAGCTCCTCTGCTCCTCCACCTCCTCTGCTCCTCCACCTCCTCTGCTCCTCCACCTCCTCTGCGTCCCGTCGGGCTGGTGCATCCAGTGCTAAATGAACGGCGCGGGGTTCGGAACCGACGGCTCGGTTCTGCTGCAACACGTCTTCACAGCGCAGCGCGGGTCATTCCCACTTCCTGTCGTCACAGCTGGCCGCGGTGATTTATAACGACGTTCAGTCTCCACTCGTGTTTAACGGAGACTCGTCCGGGTTTCACGTCGTGCTCAGTGTCTCGAGTGGACCGTGACCCGGACAAGTCCCGAATCCCGACACCTCCAGCGAAACGACGGCAGCATTTTTAGAGAATCGAGCCCATCCCCTGGACAGTTCTCCACCGAAAACTGCGTACGTCCGAGCTATTCCCTGTTCCGCGCACAGCTGCGCAAATGTCGTAAACAGCCTTTCTACGTATAATCTACGACGTACACCTGACTCGCTGTTTAAACGTTGGCTGTGGGGGAAATTTTGCGGAAGAGGAGCGTACGGTGTGTTTGTGAATACCAAGGATGGTAGCTCGGTTAAAGAGTCGAGTTTTGTGAGATGTTGCCGCTCCCACATGTGATGTCATCTAGACAGATCCGGGACAGAGACGACACTCTTTTTCTACTGTCCACTTGTTGGTAAAAGCTTTCAGTCACGAAAGCTAACACTTAAACTAGCGCTGGGCTACGTGTGCTAAAAACGTTAGCTTACAGGAATGAGCCAGTTGTGTTGCGCATGCGCAGCGACGTTCCGTGTTACCACGGTGACGACACTGAAACATCATTAAATCACCGTCCACAGCCTGAGAAATACATTTTCAACACAATCGATGCTTTAATTAGAATATGCAAAAGTTGTTACTTAAAATGCCATAGATTGTCTTACTGATTTATCACAAATAACAAAACTTTAGTGTAAATATCAGTGCACAACGTATTAATTCATTCATTCATTCATTCATTCATTCAACCTTTATTTAGTCAGGTAAATCTTTTGAACCTCATGGGCTCATTTACAAAAGCGACCTGCTAAAACTAAAGAACAATGAACAGCAGTGATAGAATTTCATTAAACAATAAACAAACAAACAATAAACAATAGAAAACAAAAAGAGAGAAAAAAACAAAAGATTTTTTTTTTCTTTTTTTTAACAAAGTATCAAAAAACTAGCAAAACATTATAAGGTAGACGTATAAAATCAAAGACAGGAACAAATCTGCATTGGTTTTTGCCAGGATTCCAACAGATTCTGAAAACCATTTAGAGAAGTCAAGGTCGAGAGCTTCAGATCTTTTTGTAAGATATTCCATGAAGCAGGAGCAGAGTAGGAGAAGGCCCTTTTTCCAAGTTCAGTCCTCACTGACGGAACACTGCAGGTAATCATGTCCTGAGAGCGCACGCTGTAGCTGCACTCACGCAAAGACATGTAGGAGGAGATGTATGAGGGCAGCAGACCAAGAAGTGATTTAAAGATGAAAATGTACCAGTGGAAGAGTCTGCGTGAGGTTAATGATGTCCAGTTAACCAGTGAATACAGGGTGCAGTGGTGGGTACGATAATCACAACCAGTTATGAATCTTAGTGCACCATGATAGACACACAACATCCGCAGGGTGCTTGTAGGAGCATTCATGTAGAGAATGTCACCGTAATCAATGGAGGGAAGGAAAGTCACAGATACAAGGCGTTTCCTAACATTCAGTGTTAGACATGATCTGTTTCTGAAAAAGAAACCCAGTTTAACTTTCAATTTCTTCACTAGGTTTTCCACGTGGAGTTTAAAAGAGAGATGTGAATCGATCAGGATACCCAGATATTTATAGGAATCAACAAACTCAATAGGGACACCATTTGAAGATAAAATCAGAGGAGGATCTGCTGGAACCGCCTTCCTATTTGAAAAAAACATCCCTTTTGTTTTATCAGCATTTAGGACAAGTTTGAGACGGAACAAATCTGACTGGATGATGTCAAAAGCGGATTGTAGTAACTGGAAAGCCTTAGCTACTGTTTTAGCTCGGCAATAAACAACTGTATCATCAGCATAGAAATGTAAGGATGCATCAGGGATGCAGTGACCTACATTAGCTATGTAGATTGTAAAGAGAGTTGGTCCTAAAACTGAGCCTTGTGGTACACCATTTTTAACTGTTAAATAGCTGGAAGAAGCACCGTTATGTTGAACACATTGCCTCCGATTGGAAAGATAGTTAGAAAACCAACCGATGGTGTGATCAGAGAAACCGATTTCTGAGAGCTTATGACACAGGATGTTATGATCCACAGTGTCAAAAGCTTTAGACAGGTCTAAGAAAAGTGCAGCACAATAGTCCTTAGCATCCAATGCTTCAACAACATCATTCAGAACCTTCAGAGAAGCAGTTGTTGTGCTGTGTTTTTTCCTGAAACCAGATTGATGGAGAGGTAAGATGTTAAATGAGTCCAGATAGTTTTTGATCTGAGAGTTTATCAGTTTTTCTAGAACCTTGGCTAAGATGCAGAGTTTAGAGATCGGTCGATAATTGTTCAGTGAGGTGGGGTCACCTCCCTTCAGCAAAGGAAGAACAAAGGCTGTTTTCCAAGCATCCGGAATGGTGTTTTGGCTTATGGACAGATTAAAGATGTGGGTCACAGGGACTGTGATGATATGAGCAGCCAGCCTTAAGAAATAAGGTGGAAGTTCATCTGGACCTGCAGATTTTTTAGGATCAAGATCATTTAACAGTTTATTTACCTCACTGACTCACTGACTGACTGACATTCAACCTTTATTTATACAGGCTAGCCTCGTTGAGTCACGGGGACTCGTTTACAAGAGGGACCTGTCTCACTCACACCAAACAACCATCCACTCTCACACAATGAAACAATGAAAAGTATATAAGTATTAATATTGAACTATATCAAATGGAGCAGTTTAAATGAGCTTCAGTTGTATATTGAGTTCAATCTTGGTGACAGTCAATATGGATTCAGAGCAAATAATTCAACTATGGCTCTTATGGAGTTGATGGAACAAGTTACAACAGCTGTTGATCAAAAACAACGTTGCATAAGTATATTTGTCGATTTAAAAAAACATTTGACACTATTGACCATACTATTCTGCATGATAAATTGAAAAAATATGACATTAGATGACCTGCTTTGCAGTGGATATTTAGTTACCTAAAAGACAGAAAACAATTTGTTCAAATAGACGATGTAAGATCTAACTTATGCAATGTTTTATCTGGAGTACCACAGGGCTCTGTACTTGGACCTAAGTTGTTTATTTTATAACAGGGTGTCCGCTGGGTCTTGAAAGTTATTAAAAGTTGATAAATCAATTTTGGGAAAATTAAGGGTCTTGAAAAGTATTAAAAAGTCTTGAAAGCGATTTGATGAGGTATTATTATTTTTTTGCTGTTATTCTAGCTTTAAATAATTTGACAGCAAAAAGTATGTATGACTAATATTTGTTTTCCTCACCGCGGAGGATTCGGAAACTGCTTCGCACAAATTTAGAGTGTCAGGTTACAACAGCCTTCACGGCTAGGCCTATCTTGTGCGCATGCGCGGCTGCTTTATCTCCAAGTTGAGTCTGTGTGTTCGAGTAAGTTGCCGCGAGACCGTGAGAACAATGGGTAAATGCAAGTTTTCGGAATCCTGCTTGGAGATGCCTGATTTTCAAGAATGGCTGAGGCCTGTCGCCGAGAATAACCGCGAGACTTATTGTACATTTTGTTAAAAAAAAAGATGAGCGTAGCCTTGATGGGCATAAACGCTGAAGCTGAGTTAGAAGAGCTGAAAAAAAGAGAAGTTCTACAAGAGGTGTGCGATTCTCTGCAAAAAGATGCAGATCAGTTGGCAGAGGGAAAGTCAGGCCCAACTGATCACCAAGTCTAATGTCTTGAGAAGGAGACGTAAAGAAAAACTCAGTGAGCTGGTGCAAACTGAAGAGTTGCTGGAATGCAAAGCAACTGCACTGAGGCACATGTAATGATTACTGTTTATTTCTTATTCACCATTGTTCAACCAAGTTACTTTAAAATATAATCTTGTTGTAACCTAAGCTATATTTTCTTAAACCTGTCATGGTTCAGTTTCTTCTTCTGATGATTTAATGAAGGTATCCAGTGTCCTTATCACCCTATCTGACACTCTCTTCACCTCTACTACATTCTTGGCAAAGAATGTAGTAGATGTGAAGAGAGTGTCAGATAGGGTGATGTGTCTGAAGGTAGAAGTAGAAGGTCTGATGCTAAACATAGTCAGTGGTTATGCTCCACAGGTTGGATGTGATGGGGAGGAGAAAGATTTGGATGAAGTGATAGAGAGTATTCCCAGGGAGGAAAGAGTGGTGATTGGAGCAGACCTGAATGGACATGTTGGTGAAGGAAACAGAGGGGATGAGGAAGTGATGGGTAGGTTTGGTGTCAAGGAAAGAAACCAGGAAGGACAGATGGTGGTGGATTTTGCCAAGAGAATGGAAATGGCTATAGTCAATACCTATTTCCAAAAGAGGGAGGAACATAGAGTGACCTATAAGAGTGGAGGAAGGAGTACACAGGTCGACTACATTCTGTGTAGAAGAGGAAACCTGAGGGAGATTGGAGACTGTAAGGTTGTGGCAGGGGAGAGCGTGGCCAGACAGCATCGGATGGTTGTGTGTAGAATGACTGTTGTTGCGAAGAAGAGAAAAAGAGTAAAATCAGAGAAGAAGACCAAATGGTGGAAGCTAAAGAAGGAAGAATGTTGTGAGAAATTCAGAGATGAGCTGTTAAAGGCTCTGGGTGGTAAGAAAGAGCTTCCAAGTGACTGGGCTACTACAGCAACAGTAATTAGAGAGACAGGTAGGAAGGTACTTGGTGTGTCATCTGGACAGAGAATGGATGATAAGGAAACCTGGTGGTGGAATAGTGAAGTGCAGGACGCCATTCAAAGAAAGAGATTAGCCAAGAAGAAATATGACAGTGAGAGGACTGAAGAGAGGAGACAGGAATATAAGGAGATGGGACATAGAGCAAAGAGGGAAGTAGCTAAGGCAAAGCAGAGGGCGTACAATGAGTTGTATGGGAGACTGGACACTAAAGAGGGCGAGAAGGACTTGTACCGATTGGCAAGACAGAGGGATCAGGCTGGAAAGGATGTGCAGCAGGTTAGGCTTATTAAAGATGGGAATGGGAATGTTCTAACAAGTGAGGAGAGTGTGATGGGAAGATGGAAGGATTACTTTGAGGAGCTAATGAATGAAGAGAATGAAAGAGAAAGAAGAGTGGAGGTCATAGAAACTGTGGACCAGGAAGTGGGAAAGATTAGTGAGGGTGAAGTCCGGAAAGCTCTGAAAAGAATGAAGAAGGGGAAGGCAGTAGGACCTGATGACATACCAGTGGAGGTTTGGAAATGTCTTGGAGAGGTGGCAGTGAGGTTTTTGACTCAAATATTTAATGGAATATTTGAGGGTGAGAAAATGCCTGAAGAATGGAGAAGAAGTGTGCTGGTTCCCATTTTTAAGAACAAGGGTGATGTACAGAGTTGTAGCAACTACAGGGGAATTAAGTTGATGAGCCACACAATGAAGATCTGGGAGAGAGTTGTGGAAGGAAGGCTTAGACAAGAGGTGACTATCTGTGAGCAGCAGTATGGTTTCATGCCAAGAAAGAGCACCACAGATGCCATCTTTGCTTTGAGGATGTTGATAGAGAAGTACAGAGAGGGTCAGAAAGAACTCCATTGTGTGTTTGTGGATTTAGAAAAAGCATATGACAGGGTGCCAAGAGAGGAGGTGTGGTATTGCATGAGGAAATCTGGAGTGGCAGAAAAGTATGTTAGACTGGTACAGGACATGTATGAAGACAGCAGGACAGTGGTGAGATGTGCTGTAGGAGTGACAGATAGCTTCAAGGTGGAGGTGGGAGTGCATCAAGGATCGGCTCTGAGCCCCTTCTTGTTTGCTCTGGTGATGGACCGACTAACAGATGAGGTCAGGCAGGAATCCCCATGGACTATGATGTTTGCAGATGACATTGTGATATGTGGTGAGAACAGGGAACAGGTGGAAGAGAACTTGGAGAGGTGGAGGTATGCACTTGAAAGAAGAGGAATGAAAGTCAGCCGTAGTAAGACAGAGTACATGTGTGTGAATGAGAGGGAGGCCAGTGGAACAGTGAGGCTACAAGGAGCAGAGGTCACAAAGGTGCAGGACTTCAAGTACTTGGGGTCCACTGTCCAGGAAAATGGGGAATGTGGTAAAGAGCACTTTAGCACTTTGAGATTTTCATTAATGAAAAGTGCGTTATAAATTGAATTCATTATTATTATTATTATTATTATTATTAAGAGGTGAAGAAGAGAGTCCAGGCAGGATGGAGCGGATGGAGAAAAGTTTCAGGAGTGATTTGTGACAAAAAGGTGTCAGCAAAGGTCAAAGGAAAAGTTTACAAGACAGTGGTGAGACCAGCTATGTTGTATGGTCTGGAGACAGAGACATGGACAAAAAGACAGGAGACAGAGACATGGACAAAAAGACAGGAGACAGAACTGGAAGTAGCAGAAATGAAGATGCTGAGGTTCTCCTTAGGAGTGACAAGGATGGATAAGATCAGGAATGAGATCATCAGAGGTACAGCACATGTTGAACAACTGGGAGATAAAGTTAGGGAGGCCAGACTGAGATGGTTTGGACATGTCCAGAGGAGGGACAGTGGGTATATTGGTAGAAGGATGTTAGAAATGCAGCTGCCAGGAAAAAGACACAGAGGAAGGCCAAAGAGGAGATATATGGATGCAGTTAGAGAGGACATGAAGGTAGTTGGAGTGAGGACAGAGGATGCAGAGGACAGAGTGAGGTGGAGGAGGATGACTCGCTGTGGCGACCCCTGAAAAGGGAAAAGCCGAAAGAAGAAGAAGAAGATCCAGTGTCCTTAAATGTGTTCTTTTTGCTGATGCCACTACTTTCTTTTGTTTGGGTAAAGATTTGGAACAAATGTTTGAGTTAATAAATGTTGAGTTTGTTAAAATACAATATTGGTTTAAATTAAATGTTATGGTTGAACTTGGATAAAACCAATTATATGATATTTAGTTAAAAAAAGACAACTGTTGATGTTCATTTTAAGATTGATGGTGTTGAGATGTGCAGGGTAAAGGAGGTGAAGTTTTTGGGTGTAATTATTGATGATAGGTTGTCATGGAAACAACACATACATTTTGTAAAAACTAAAATATCTAAGTCCATTGCAGTGCTACTGTAGAGTTAGATATTTACTAAATGATAAAGCACTATTTGTTATATAATACAATTATAGTCCCGCTCCCGCATTTAATTTACTGTATAGATGTTTGGGGTACAGTGTGTAAGACTATAACTAAGCCTGTTTTTACTTTACAGAAAAGAGCTATAAGAATTATTACAAGAAAACATTACTGCCATCCATCAAATGTTTTGTTTTGCAAATTGAAGTTGCTGAAGTTTTATGATTTGGTTGACTATAATAATCTTTTAGTTTTGTACAAAGCTCAGAACCTTACATTACCCTCAAATATTCAAACGCTTTTTGTAAAAAGGAAAAGTACCTACAATCTTAAGGGAACAGATATTTTTGTTATACCACAGCATAGAAGTAGCTTAAGGAGTATCTACTTTAATCCAGGGAATAGGTCTGTGGAATGGCTTGGAAAATGATACTAAAGCTGCCAAGTCGATGTCTATGTTTAAGAAAAAGATTAAAACTAGATTTTTGAATCAATATTCATAAGTTGGTTTATATCCTTTGTTCATTTATTTTGGAAATTAAAGAAACTGGTTGTATGAATTGTTTGTTAGAAAGATAAGGGGCAGATAAAATAAGAATTTTTTTCTTCAATCTGCTGCCTTTCATTTTATACTTGTGTTTTTTTCTTCTTTTATGTGTATATTGTTATGTATTTTATTATTATAAAATGAATGAATAAATCAATCAAATCCTCATTACTATACATGTACCGGTATATGGTTTAGTGTGATTAGTTATTTATCATGTTATATTTTTTATATGTGATTGTTGTTTGAATTTAGTGTTTGAATTAATTGTGTTTAAGAAGGGGCAAATATAATGATTTTTTTCTTCTTCTGCTTCCTTTCATTTCATGTATTGTTTTGTTTTTTTGTTGTTTTGTAAATAATTTTCTTGTTTTTTTTATATATCTGAAATTAATAAATAATAAAAAATAAAATAAAAATTGAAATTCTGGTCTACACAATGTAATCACAGCAGCTCTCTCAGCCAACTGAACTGAAACCACTATTGAATCACTAGATGGACCAACAATAGGCAGTCATAGTCTTTCTGGGTTCATGCTTACACCTATTTGAAACATATTGCTATTGTTCTAATTATTATTACTACTAATAATATTACTATTATTATTATATTATTACTATTTTAGTTATTTATTATTGGATGGGTGGATATAGTGAATTATTATACTATTATTACTATATTTTTTATTAATAATAATAATGTAATACTGTATATTATTATTTATTATTATATTGAATTGTTGAATATTTAATTATATTATTATATTACTATTTGAAAAATATGAATAAATTGAATTGAAATTATTTTAAAGTTTAACATTCAGTCACTTTGTTTCTGTAATAAATAAACATGTGTACATTCTGTCAAAATGTGTGGTACACATTGATTTAAAGGCATATTAACCATCTTTATGGGGAACATATTGTGCAGATTTTATTTTTTGTGTGGTTGATGACTTTGCAATGAGCTCATTCAAACCTTTAAATGAGTGGCTGACAATACGTGGCTTTAAATATTAGGTTTGTGCTTTTTATTTGTTGTCAAAATTTGTCATTTTTTGTGTGACTTTTATACTGGACTTGAAGTGAATATATTGTGTTTGGAAGAAGATAAATACTACTCAAAGTAAAGCGGGGAAAACATTTTACGAGGTCAGTAATGCTGATGTGCTACATCTGAATTGTGCTGAAAATAGTATTTTTTAATATATTTTTGTATTCAAAATATGTTATAAATTCATAAATGTTTGTATCATAAGAATGTTCATACATTAGCATAAACATGCTTTATTTTATTTTTTTATCTTTACTCCATCACATTTTGTTCAGTTAATAAAATGTATCAATGCCACGATAATTTCTGGGGTGTTTTTTTTCTTCAACTTTCATCAACATTAGGATGTTGACCTCTAACTCTATCTTTGACTCTCTTGATATGTATACATGATATGTATAGCTACATGTATAATACATGTTCTTTGGACAGCATTAAAAGGGGTATAATTGTACATCAACTTGTAAATAAGTTGCAGTTTTTGAAAAGGTGATAAAACATGTCCAAAAATATCCAAAAGCTTGTCAAAACACTCAAGTTTATACAAGTCAAAATGCGTGTCTCCATGTAACCTAGTACTTTTTAAGTCTCTTTGAAGATGGACAATTAATTTTGATACTTCAGAATTATTATTAACTCAGCTTTAAAGGTTCAGTCTGCAGTTTTTGGTAGAACGCAGCACTTAGGAAAATTTTGAACAGAGACACGTTTCTGGTCCCTCCCCACTCAGAGCCATATCAGCTCGCTCTTGCTGTCGGTGAAATTCAGCTCTGAATGTTCCGCCTCCACTACATTTCCTGTCAGCAGCTGCGAAGTTCTGTGTTTATATGTTAATAAAACGTTCTAAAAAATAAAATAAAAACAGGGAGCGCTGGTCCAGCACACCAGAACACCAGGAAATCTGCAGAGCCGCGCGCAGCCACGTTGAACATGAGTTTTGACAAATTCATTCATTTCCTCATCATTTCAGTCATGGAGCAGTGGAGGAGGAAGCGATCACTTGGCTTTTGGCAAAAAAACAAAAGAAAAGTCCAGATCAGGGATGAAGAAGGTGAATTTAATACATTTGTGTCACATACAAAATAGTTTTGCATCGCTTTGCAATTATTTCAACGAGAACCTGCACTGCGGGCTGGGACGGGGGGGCGTGGGTTAGGAGCGTGAGAAGCTCTGTTTTTATTGGCTGGTTAAAAACTCTGTTTTTATTGGCTGGTTAACGGCGGGTCACTGTGGCTTTTTTGAAATTCTTATTTACCACCTGGAGAAGCAAGGGGACTATAGTTTTTTTCAGAGATTACTTTGTCTAACATCAGCCTGTCAGGAGATGGTGACAGAGTGAAGAAATATGTTAAAAATATATTTTTAGACAACTTACAGACTGCACTACAGAACTGCAGCTTTAATATGGAGTGTTGTGGCTTCTGTTGCCCTGTGTGTGTGTGCAGCAACATGATTCTGAATGGGCTGGGTGTAGAAATAAAAATGGTTGTAATTCCTATACAAACAGTCAGCATGAATATTAACCATGAAACAATTTAATAACCACCTCTTCGTCTGCTGCCACATCTCCTCCTACATGTCTCTGTGTGAGTGCAGCTACAGCGTGCGCTCTCAGGACATGATTACCTGCAGTGTTCCATCAGTGAGGACTGAACTAGACAAAAGGACCTTCTCCTACTCTGCTCCTGCTTCATGGAATATCTTACAAAAAGATCTGAAGATCTCGACCTTGACCTCTCTAAATGGTTTTAAGAATCTGTTGGAATCCTGGCAAAAACCAATGCAGACATGTTCCTGTTTTTGATTTTCTACATCTACTTTATAATCTGTCTGTTTTGCTACTTTGATATCGTTTTTTAACTTGTAAAAAAAAAATCTGTATTTCTCTCTTATGTTTGTCTATTGTTGATTGTCCAAGGAAAATCTACTGTTGCTGTTGTCATCATTCTTTAGTTTTTAGACAGGTCGCTCTTGTAAATGAGTCCTCGAGGCTCAATGAGATTAACCTGCCTAAATAAAGGTTGAATGAAAAAAAATTATGCAATGCATTTTAGTGCAAAGTAAATAAATAAACCCTGAATATATATATATATATTACATATATGTATATATATATATATATATAATAATAATTGTCTAATCTTGTCATCTGCGTATGTTTCCCATACACAGACGAAATTCGTCTCTGCATTTAACCCAACCACCTACCAGGCGGTGCAGTGAGCAGCCATAGAAGGCGCTCGGGGAGCTGGAGAAATAGGTGTGCACTCATAGACACCCCAAGATGTGTAGTGGCCGGGACGCGAACCCATATATATATACATGTATTACATATATTCATATATGTATTATCACATATTTTTCAATAAGTGATTGCCATCTAGACTTTGCTTCTTTGAAATACTGTAATGTTTACTGCAACCATTCAAGCTTGATAAAAATGAAGAAAAAAAAAGACTCCCCCTCATGGCTTTCCAGATGGTACGTCCCTGTCTTTTCTCCTCTTCCTCTCATTTTCCTCCCCCCTGTTTTCACTGCCCTCCATCTCTCCACTGTCTCTCATTTTCCAATATTAAGGACATTTACAAGTCCCAGAGAAGCTCTGACTCCTGTTCCTTCTCACATTCTTCTATTCTCTACAGAGGTGTTGGAAAGGTAAATGTGCATATTTTCTATTTACCATTTCAGAGCAGATTTAAGATTTTTCTGTATATATTTTCCCAGCCTACATTTTCGTAACATTCAGAATGCTATGATGCACTCATTTTCTGCAGAATTTATCCCTCGTCTTTAAACCTTGTTTGTTTTTGCTTATTTTTTCCATCAGTCCCTCTCTCCTCCATTTTGCAGTCTGCTAGTAGCATACATGATTTAGGATGTTTTGTAGTGAGTGCACAGAGTGCAAGATACAGAAATAGATTAAAAATGGTATTTCTTATCTGGTCTATTCCTGCTTAGAGGTAAAATAAATATACAGTAATCTTTATTGTATATAAGCTTTGCAGCAGCCTTCATTTCTAAATTGCTCGTTTTTGTCGAAGTTGTCCCATAAAAGATGGAAGCTGCTCTGAATGTGAATATTTCTTCATCTTGTGGTTATGTGACAGCAGCTGTAACCAAAATAAGCCTTTTCATGTCCCTTTGAGCATTGAAGAACTCCCATCAATGTCATCTTGTTCCAAGGTCATTGTTGAGGCTCCACTGTTTCAATGCTCTACAGCCAGTAGATGAAAATCAGGGCCTCGTTTGTATTTCAGTTTGTTTGTTCACATTAGAGCAGATAAAATCATGGACAAACCTAAATTAGAGGATAATCTGGCCGTGTCTGTCTTTTTCTCAGTGAAGCTGCACTAAGCTGACGTTACAAAGACTCCTCCAGACCAGACCACACCGGTGTCCTTGTCTGAGCCCATGGAAGCCAAGGCCAAGTCCGGGGCTTCGGCGCCCAAGGCAGCATCTAAAGCAGAGAAGAAGGAGCCAGCAGCATCACGCAAGACTGACCCTGCCCCTGCAGCCCCTGCAGCTCCTGCAGCCCCTGCAGCCCCTGAGCCTGCACATCCTCCCATTTCCAAGGATGAAGGAGCTGAATCAGCAGCAGCAGGTGATGAGGCCTCTGGTGCAGACTCTCTGGAACACCTAAAGCCCTTTCTCATTGGTGGCGTTGTTATTGCTGCAGGAGCCATCTTGCTGGGAGTGTTGCTACTGGCAAGAAGAAATTAAAAATTAAAACCAAATTAGAATATAAGAGCATTACTGCAGACTGGTCCACAGACTATTGGGTTCAGAAGGGAGATAGGAAGACACTGCTTTTTATTTTATTTATTTTTTGCCTGCTCTCATTTGTAGTCCGGTAAATCAACCCATATGAAGGCTGTACAAGGAGCATAACTATACTCACTATATGCATGAGGCTGCAACAGTACTGTAAATGAAATGTAAGTAATTCATTTCTAAAAACAATTACCGAGTTTGAGAGCCTAAACTTTTTAAATGCTGCTATATCTATTTCATTGTATTTCCTCAGTTTGCACAAATATCAACAGGAAGTTGCAATAGTTGGGCCTTTTTGCACCAAAAACCAGCTTGGTTCATTTTTTGCTTTACCGGTAAATATTTTGAACATTTAAATCCACTGTACTCCTAGTAGTCCTGGAAATCACAGTCCTACGCTGTTGTAAAAAAAACTTTTGAAAGAGCTGGTAAAAGAACAGTTGCACTGTAAAGAAATATGCATTTCATTTTTAAACTAACACCCACCCAGGTAGCATATTATTTAGTATTTTTTGTCCACTTTGTTGTGAGACTTTATAAAATAATCTGCATTTAACACAATCAAAATGTGGTGAACTGTGTTTTATTGTTTTTTTTTTGTGTGTGTGTGAAAATACTGACTTTATTCAGTTTTGCCACCCAAACATAGGCCACTGTTTTTATGTTAGTTACTGGTATGTGGTTTGTCCCATGGTTATGATAGTTCTTCTAATGTAACAAATTTAGGCAAAAATAATCTTCTAATGTATCTCGTCTCAGAGACAACAATCTCTGGATCTCAAAAAACCACCAGCATCCATAAAATCTGAAACAATCTACTTGTTTCAGGGTTAGGATTTTAAAGCATGCAGTGGCTAAAACATGGTTGTTTAGGACACAGAGGATTCATGAAGTTGTTTTGGTGTAGAATTAAAAAGAAGAAATATTTTTATCATGCAAACCTGAAATTATTGTTCTTGTTAAACAGCAACAGTGATAGATTTGTGTTGACGATCCAACACTGGCTGAGTAGTCTTACTGCATCAGCTTGAAAGCCTGCTGTCAAAATGTTAACATTATTTCTTTCTTCACACTTCTCTTTTTGTTTTCAAAGTCATTAACTTAAAAACGTTTTACAGTTTTAGCAGCAGAAAGTATTTTCCTGTCACAATTCACTCAAGAGGGGGAAAGGCTGCACAAACATGTTCAGCTGCACACAATATGTTCAACTCTTGTCCCTCTATTCAAAGTAGAAAGTTCTGAAAGACAATATTATAATTTCAACACATTTCTGAACAAAAATGTTATATGAACCTCCAACAAATACCCCAATCAACCTTTATCATGTCCAAAAGATGGTACGCCAACACAAAATAAATTTCACCCTGCATTGTACAAAACGGTGTACTGAAAAAAAGAATGTGAAAATGCCTATTTTCATAATTTCAACAGCGTATAAATGCAATAATTCAGGTAGGACTCCTCTTAGCAATGTGATGTAGCAAATTAAATTACATAGATGATGTATTACTGTATGGTATTACTGATGGCAATATTTATAATGGTGACTGTGATGATGACAATGATGGATATACAGTATATATATATATGTTTTATTATTTTAACATATCTTCCTTATGCACCCTCTCTATCTTCAGTCATTTAAATGTAAAAAAGGAGTTTAAAATGTACGCATATTAAAGAAAGTGAACCAGCCAGTGAGTACTTTGATCATTCAAGTGGGCTTGTGTGACTCTCTATAAAAGGTTAATGTTCAATTTATCTATATTTAACAACAATTTGATGGTTAAGCTACTTGACATTTAAAATATGAACACTCTGTATTATTGTAACCCTAACACCAATGCTTAAAAGCAACTGGTTTAGTAAAAACTAAACATTTATTAAACGTGTGACTTGTGGTTATTTCCTCCTCATTTGTACTGGTCCACAAAACTATTATATGTTGGTGCGGCTTTGTCTATACGTCCCTAAAGAGATATTTAACCTTAATGCAATATTTGGTACTTTTAAATCAATATTGGCATGCACAGTGGAACTTTCATTCATTCAACCTTTATTTATACGGATTAGTCCCTTTGCCTTTGAGCCTCAGGGACTCATTTACAGAGAGAGACCTGAATTTTAACAAAGAATGATGGCAACAGTGGACAATCATAAAGGATGCGTACAATTTATTTATGATTGTTTAATGAATGAATTGAATCTTAAGTGTACTGATATTTTTGTTATGCCACAACATAGAACTAGTCTAAAGAGTAGGTCTACTATAATTTATGCAATAGGTCTATGGAATGGTAGATAGATTTCTGCTTCCTTTCATTTCATGTAATGTTAGATTTTTTATTTACGTGGAAATGTAAATAGTTTTTATGTTGTTTTAAATTTGAACTTTGAAATGAATAAAGAATATAAAAAAATAAAATAAAAATTGTAATCGTTATAGTCAGTTTAGAATACAGTACAGTGATTTTAATTAAATATTACGTAAATATTACGTCCAGAGGACCAGACTTAGCTTTTTTTTAGATTTTTCTACCTGGATTATTGAGCATGCATCAGGCTAAATATTACGTAATTTTTATTTTGTTGTACAGTGGGTTCAGCTTTTATTTTGGTGATTATGGACCGGAAGACGTTGCTGCGGCTACGGCAAGCGAAAGGAAAGCAGTTGTATCGTGTTCGGAGATTTTTGCTCAGAAAATATATTTTTGTAATAAACAAACCAGACTAGAAACGGTGAGTAAAATTATATTTTGTTTTTAGTTCGTGTGCTCTGACTGAACAAAGAAATACGTTTTTGTAAACTCTTGTCGCGGAAGGATGTTCGTAGCGATAGTTAGCCATGTGTGCTAATGCACGGCTAAGTGCATGTGGTGTCGTTAGCTTTTAAATGATGGTTTAGTTATTTGAAGTGCCGTTATGTCGCGTAGGTATCAGTATTTAGTACCTTGTCCGCCGTGTATCAGTGTTACAGCAGCACATGTTAAAGAAAAGGGCCAGTCTTTTTCCAGACTAGGCTAAGAGTTCAAAAAGATGCTAGCTAAACATTCATGTTCAATTCATTCGTTTAAAAGACGCTGTTCATAGCATGTCTGTTTACAAATATTCAGTTTTGATTATCTGAATCACTTTTGTTTGACTAGTTTAAGGACCACATGTTTGTTGCGTTCAGACAATGACATCTTGTGGCTGTTTCAGGTGTCAACAATGATTATACCGGTGAGGTGCTTCACTTGTGGGAAGATTGTGGGGAACAAATGGGAAGCATACCTTGGCTTGCTTCAAGCGGAGTACACTGAAGGGTGAGACAACTGCCAATGGTCCACATTCGTTTTTGTTTGTTTGTTTTATAAAGCAATAAGTATAACATGTTCAATGTGCCAATTCGCCTTAAGCTTCAAAATTTGACACAAGTTTAAAGGTGTTCACTGCATGCATGTGTTGAAATTCTATATTACATGTGTACATTTTAATTTTTACATTATTATTGACATGTTAGCTGCAGTAGCTCAGGTCCGCATGAGCTCTCGCTGCAAGAACAGCAACCAGTAACTGACTACCGTACTTGTCCCCTTTTTCTGTTGCCGTCTTGGGCAGAAGTTGCTGGAACGATGTTAACCACCAACTTGATTTTCTCTTTCTAGAATTTACAGTGAACCCGAGTGTGTCTGTTGTGAAATCAACCTACTGGACCTGAGACGAACAGAGAGGTTTACATCTTTGCGAGGTCACGACACCAGATGTAACCCTCTTTGTTCGTCTCAGGTCCAGTAGGTTGATTTTACAATAGACGCACTCAGGTTCACTGTATTTATACACTAAGATATACGCTAAACAAATGCCAAACGGTATGCTAAAAGATCTTAAGAAATACACTAAGCACTTATAATGTAAAACAATATGGCGTAACAGCGGCCCGAATAAGAGTCTTTGGTGAGCAGATGGGTATGAATGAATACAGCAGCATGGATAATCAGCGGCACAGATAAGTCACATCACCAATTAAAGTGATTTGTCCTTTTTTTCACAGTGATAATCCTAATTAGGGTGACGGTAACAATTCACCATATTGGACAATTACTGTAGTAGAATATGATGTCTATTTTCATTTTTGGATTTGGGCCAGGCGAGTGTAAAAAAAACAAAAAAAACAACAGAGTCCCGGAAGCATCCGGAAACCCCGCCGATGATTGCCGAACTCCGGAATGACGTAATTAAAGGATCCAGTCAGAAGGCACTGCAATGGATCTTACATTCTGACTTTGCCACACATTCATAACCAGTCATTTTTTATCCTCCATCCTTACACATTTAAGTGCTAAAACCTCACTTCACCCGCTGCTGCAGCCGCGGACACTCGTAGCTGAGAACCGACGGTCATCGCGGCTGCAGCCGCGGACACAGAGCTCAGACCCGGACACGTTTTTAGACCAAATATTGCCGATTTAAACTAATACGCACAAATATGTGAAGATTAACACAGACATAGTGCTATACAACATTTTAGACACATTCTAGGGAGTTTTATCAGCTAAAAAAAGTTAATTTGGAGTTTAGTTCCTCTTTAATGCTCAGCAACCTTCTGCCTGAGGGGAGTGGGGCAAAATGTGTGCTGGGTGAGTGGGGTCCTTCATGACGCAGATGGCTCTCTTCCTGCTGCTGTATTTATTTAAAAAAAAAGTCATTAATGCATCTTCCCTCATAATTCTGTGCATGTTTTCATTCTTTTGAGCTGTACCATACTGACATGATGTACTCTCCATCTTCAGCGATGCACTTGATGCCCTGGGCCTGAAGAGGTACTGCTGTCGGAGGATGCTTCTTTCTCACGTGGATCTTATTGAGAAATTGTTGAATTATGCTCCACTAGAGAAATAACCTGGAAAGTTTTTGTTGACTTTGTTTTGTATTTTTTTGTAATGTGTGACATTAAATAACCTAGAGGCAAGACCAGTAATATTCTAAGTACCTATTCAATGAAGCATTTTTTGAAATAAAATTGATAAACCTGGTTTCCATTATCTACTTCTCACTGTTGTGCTAGCACTACACTTGTTCTCTGAAGCAGTCCTTTAGCTCAAAGACTAAAAATGACCGATAAAACAATACACTTAGACAGTCATTAGATGTGCACTCAAGTTCTTGTGTATTTGTCAGAATAAAATGTAAAAAAAAGAAGAAAAAAAGGATTTTTCAGAGCAGATAAGCAGATTATGAAAAGAAATGTTTATTTGTAGATTTTATACAAAACAAAGATGAAAACAGTTACACAAGTTATTAAGGGTGTTCACTGCATGCATGGGTTGAAATTCTATTTTACATGGACAAATCTATTTTTTTCTTATTAAAACAAAGTC